>MU193563.1:169-23062 GCA_016904865.1 Pissodes strobi
GGTCACTTGGGGTCGCTCTACCCAAAGTGGCCGTTTTTTCAAAAATGTACAACACTGCAAAAAAAATACTTGCCATTTTCCGTTTCTCGCCAACTTCAATAGGGTTTGGAACACCGTCAAAAGGAACATGTACAGAATTTTTTTTCAAAATTAACTAATTTTTTCCACAACCTGAAACAGGAAAATGGGTTCGTCAAAAACAATTGAGCGTCGGCGGCCCCCCAAGTGTTGACAGATACGGGGCAAATCTCAAATTTCCACAGCCGTTTTCGAGAAAAATAAGGTTGCCGCTGACTACCCAAATGAGGGATAGCCGAGCGGCACTTGTCGCGCCTGACGGCCCAATTTCATTCTGTTCAAAAGTATCTACCGGATTAAAAAGCTCCCATACTTTGCTCAGTAAAAAGTATCGGATAAGTGCTCCTTTCAGAATAGGATGAATACTATCACAGCACACACAGACCTAGCTTTCTAGCTCTGTAGGTACTATTATAGATTGTAGATACATGTTTTCGTGATCATGTCCGATAGTGCCATCTAGAGAGTAGCTGTAGAGTGTTAATTAACATACAAACGTGTATCGTTAGTCATAACATGAATCTTTATGTAAATAATTAGGAACTGTATTCATGAATTCGTGGTTGTGAATGTTGTGGTACTGATTGTCATGGAACAAAAGTAATAAATTTAAAAAAGATAGAGAGATCCATGCTCGGATCCATGGATTTTGGCGGCTAATCTGGGAATCACTGAAGTATCATTACCTGTCAAAGTGTCAATTTCTGAAAAAGTATCTTTGGATCTTTAATGTGTTTTTTGTTTATGGTTATAAGTAATTGTGTGTGATTAAATTTCTACTTTTGAAACTATCCTTAATATTAATAAATTGTTTTTTTGTTTTTGAAGTGAATACTTCTTTGGCCTCATGAGAGTGATTTTTTAAGGCCGCGGAACAACACGCTTTGAAATTTCCGTCTCGCTAGAGACAGGTCATATACTTTATGACCTCGCTCTCTCTATCATTCCAGCGTGATATCTTCTCACTCTCCATGATTGGCGGAGTTAGAGTTACGACTTACCAAAGAAAACGAAAAGAATGAAAAGGCAAGCATAATAAGAAGAAAAGAAAACGAACTGCAAGGTAAAAACGAAAAGAACAGAAATAATAAAAAACGCATAGTTACTAAAATGAGGAAGAATTTAAACCAAACAATTGCCACGGATAAAATGTATAAAGTGCAATGAAGATTTGATCAGCGACACTGAAGAAGTCAACTAAAAAAATATTGGATGTGATTTTGTAGAAAGTGATTTCATTTAATATGCACAGAGTTTATGGAATAAGTTTTGCAAAGAAGTTACCTAAGTTGCTATATTACTTTTGTTTTGTTTTTTTTAAATTTATTTTGTTCCTGTCCTTTTTTTTTTGTAAAGATGCTGTGTGAATTCGAATAAAGAGGCAATTGTTACCCTTATCTCCCAATTTAGGTCGGAAAACCCTTTACCAGCGACTGAGACATATCACCGCGGAGACAGGAGCAGATTATATGCAGCAATTAATCGGGATCTGGAGACAATTTAATGCAGCAAAAACCCAAGCGGCCACGTTTACCAAGAAAGCCAATATGACCAGCCCTGACATCATTTTGGCAGGATCGACCATTTCTTCATCCTCGTCAATCGGACTACTGGGTGGCTCGGTCAGCAGCAATATGTCATCGCAAAGTCAGCCTTGTAGAAGCTTAGTGCGCTATATCGCAACATAAAAACTGTATACACCGCAGCAGCTGCTCTTGCTCTACAAAACGCAAATAAGACTGTGCTTAGAATATTGCTCACACCTTTGGGGCGCCGCACCGAAGCACACCTTAAACGGCTGGATTCCATTCAGAAGAGAGCTAGGCGTCTCGTCGGCGACCCGTAGTTGCCCTGGGATCTGGATAATCTGGAACACCGCAGACATGTGGCCGAGATATCCATGTACAGATATGTTCACGGCAGATGTTCCCAGGATTTGACCCGCCTCATCCCGCCCCCAGCAACGCCTGTCAGTTACGACAGACGGCAAGAGCGCACCCGTTCGTTTTACAACTGGAAACACCTAGAAGATCGCTTTACAAGGACTCTTTTGATGGCCCACTGCATCGCTGTGGAACTCAGGCCGACATCTGTTTCCCCAAATTACAACCTACAACTATTCAAGAACTGTCTCATTCAACATCTTCGCACACACACCGCTCGTCGAGTGCCATAGGATCTTCCTTTGTTTTTGCGACTCAAGTAATAATTCTGAGATGTTAAGGTTGGATTTTTAGCGTCAAACTGGCTTAAAAGAGGATTGAAAGTGAAATTGAAACCACTAATTTATGAGATAAACATTCTGGATTTGAAGTAGTCAGTTTCAAGCACGCTTGAAACTGTCAAAATAAATGTAGTGATAAATTTCGGAAACGATACAAAAATAATTTTCGGTGTTTTAGTATTTTATCAATTTTGAATTAATTTTTACTTGTTCTGCACCTTTTAAACCCTTATACCTTAACATCTATTCAGCCAAACCATTAATAATTAAACATTTAGGGCCACTACTTTGAACTTCGATTGGTCACTTTAAACACTCGTTAAATGCCATGACTATGAGATTAATAGATGTTTAATTCAGAACACTGATTAATTTAGCAGTGACTATCGGAGTTCAAAGTAGTGCTCCTTAGTATATTACATTTTTGTTAGTAGAGTTAAACCGTATCCACGATACCAAGTTCTTTTTTGCTTGATATCTCAAATAATTCGATGGTGACCGCAGTGTCGATACCATTTTGACAAAAGGTAAGTTTTAATTGCCGCGTTCGTTTATGAGATCTATTCACTCGGTTGTGTTCTTATTATTATTAACCAAACCAGGACTTCATTTTGGCTTTCGGTTTTTAATCTTTCGAGCGTTCGGAGCTAACTCCATTCACTCCAAGCCCAAGAACCGAGCAAAGTAAAGAAGTAAACATCCTTAAGTTTCAAACTTAACATTTTGCAGATTCTGTAATTTTGCTGTTTATTTTTATATTAAGCGTTTTGTTTATGGAAAATATGGCACTAGATTTTCAACATTTGTCCTCCCCCCTCGAGTGAAATCATGTGACGTCGACATAACAGGATAATTTAATAAATAATAATAATAATTGAGATTGACAATGACAAGCCGTTTGAGTTTCCGCAGTCACTTCTGAGTGTCTGTGTCTATATGTCATTTATAGCTTCGGCTCGAATCACTCCACTACAAGGTGTGAAAAATGAACGCTGCTATATTCTTTTTTTATATTTTGGCATTTAATTATTTTTTTCCATTATATTTCACACTAAATTTAAACCTAATTGTTTTCTTATGTATAATCGAAATTTTTTTATTTCCTCCTTCAATAGATTTCTATTTTCGTTCGGACCTACCTCCCTCCCCCTATCTCGTTACAAATCAATAGTCGCTTAATAAAATTTTGATCATTCGCCAGTCGAATTATGACATTTTAATTTTCATTAGATAAGACCATTCAAGTTAAAAACCTCATTGTATTGTGTTTTGTTGTCGTACCACCCATTTCCTTACACTGTTTTACAAAACGTCACGCTGCTTATCTATTCAGTATTCCCCCTAGACTAGACCGACTATAATGCTTCAGTAACTTCAGTTATTACTCTCAGTTGTATATTGTATAGAGCAATATGGTCAATAAAAAGACCCAGAAAAAGGTAATGATTCCAAGCGGCCAATAAAATCCTATGTTGCCCGGGCACCCAGCCACTTATACCTGAATAATAAATGCATCTTTAATGTCGGTATTGCAACTACCTAGAGTTATATTAGGTAGTTTTAGCAAGAGACACGGTGAAATCTGCAGAAGTGTCTAGATTTTTACTAGATTAATTTCTATTAAGGTGCCATACGTGCTTTTTGCAGAGACGGAATTGAGAGGGTGAGGCGAGTTTTGACCTTAATTTCTGCCACGTTTATATTATGTACACGGTTTCTAGAAATATGGTAAATTGTTTTGGCTGACTAATAAACCATGAATTAAACTTGAATTAGTAAATAATAGATGGTTCAGTTAGCTGCATTGTTGCCAGCCTCAAAATTTTAATTTCCCTAGAGGAATCTCAAAAAACTCCCTATATCTCTTAATTTCTAAAAAAATATACCAAGTTTCCATCAAAAAATTATGATTTACTGATATTGAGGTTATTTTTTAAAGACAGCAAATATACAGTAATAGAGTTCATTGGGTGTATGTTTGTAATGTGTTGCAGTAATTGTCTAATGATCTGATTTATTTAATCGTATTAAAACTTTTTAAAACAGGTTCTGCGAGAAAAAATCATGTGATCCATAGATACTATTGGTGTTATTGACATAACCATATATGGGACATAAAAAAGATAATAAGAATAAACAATAAATACATAGGTATACTTACAAGCTGTGTCATGGTTATCACTTCTTTGCTTCTTCTAATACCTCTGTGAATTGCAGATCTAATCATTTCCATAAATTATCTCGTATGATACGTTCCCTTTTGCGTAAATTCGATTTTAAAAAATTCCCTATATTATAACAAATTTACCCTTTCTCCTAGATCTAGGGAGATTTTCCTACCAACGGCAACACTGGTTAGTTGTCAAAGGGTATGGCCAACGCCAATACTAGTGTTGCCAACCAGAAAATAAATAATATCGCTACTCCCCTATAATATTATACAATTTTTGAAAAAAGAAGAAAAATACGAGAGCTAATCTTCATTTTATTTTGTTTATAGCCTTTCTAAAAACTTATTTTTGTAATGCAATAAGGACAAATATCAACCATAACAGAAAAACTTACTGAAGCCCTGAATAAAAATATTTAAAAAAACTATATTATAAATAACATTTCAAGCTCGAACTCGAAACAAAAAACAATACAAAGCCGCAAATCCTACTACTATGAGAACAAAAAATAATGTTAATAAACAAAATGGCCTCGGATATGGCAATACTGCATTATTAAAATAAAACACAAATCAGCTTACCTTGTTGTATGGGCCCTTTCCTTACCTTACCTCCTTATCAAAAACCCAACCATACAAAAGAAGAGTATTAGTTAAACCGGAAAATCCGCCTCGAAAATCTGAAATCATAAACAAAAACAAACCAACCACCCACTGATAGGCACGCTCCAAATCAATCCTAACGGTCGTGATCGACGTGATCTAATTTTAATTAGGAATAAGCATCTGATGACCTGACACGACATTTGACTCTTCAAGAAGAAAACTGATCAGGAAGTTGACAATAAGACGTTGCCAACTTTCAAATTGGCACCTACCCCTGACACTATGAAAAAAGGACTGTAGTACCTACCTATTCTTTATTTTGGTTGTTGTCTTAAATTTTATAATACACCATAAAACAATCGAATCATTTATTTATCAATCATTTCTGGCTTGTTTTCTATGTTTTTTAAAAAGATAGATTTAAATGAATATTTCCCTCATGTATAAAAAATCCCATTAGAGGAGTGCATTTCTCGGAAAATTACAGCGATAATTGCACTGTAGAAACCGAAAGAGCACAGCGATAATTGCATCGTACGTATCTATGGTAATTCCATTGAAAATTTGACAGCGACAATTTATAAATAACGTCAAAGTCTAGTGAATATATAGGTATTATTAAAAATGTCTCGTTTCGGATTTAAAAAAAATCGTTTTTTTGCATCTCTGTACTTTGTTTACAGTTACATGTACGTTTTTGTATTAAAAAAAGAATTAAAATGTATTTTTTTAAAATCATGTCCTAATTCGGGAAATATTCCCCCGAATTACACTCGTGCATCAAAATAACCAGAAAATTTTGCATTCGAGCGTGTTGTCTTAGAAAAACTGCATTCGGTCATTTTCATATTTTGCAAAAAGAGCCCTCCACCTTCGGTGTCGGGCTCTTTCTCCAAAATATGAAAATGAACTCATGCAGTTTTTAGACAACACGCTGTCATGCAAAATTATCGGTAATTTTGGTGCACTTGTGCAATTACTTCCGAAAAGTCCTTGTTCAAAAGCAAAGGTAGCATGCAAGCTAGTGCTAAAAATAATACCCATACAAGCACAAATTTGTGCGCTTTGTACTGACTACTAATTCGCTGATTTGTGTGCAACTGAACGACTGGGGAGCGTAGTGCTATACCGGCAACGCAACGCATTCTGGGCTTACTACAGCCACGGTATAAATAAATATACGGTAGGTTCACTGGATACAAGTTTCGAATTTCGCCGACAACGTTTGGCGTCAGAGCGAATCCGGATCAATCTGGTTTGTGACCTGTGCAGGCTCTGCTACGAGGGACAGTGAATGTGCAAACGCCCTCAAGTTGTCTACTGTCGCGTCGGCGTCGTGTTGTATCATGTAACCGAGGAAAACGCATCAGCGAATACTTTTTGAATATCTCCGGAACGTTGGGCCCGACAGAGGGCTCGCCACTGCAGGTGCTTTTGTGTTTGATGTAAAAACATCAAAACGATTTTGCTGAGTGACTACTAGATGTTGTTTGTACTCTGTACTCTGCTACAGCTATGTTATGCGATCGGGCAACGATTTGAGCGTTTAAAAGATAATATTTTAAACTTTGATTGTATTTTTATACTTTTATGATTGGAAATTAGTCCAAAATATATACATATAATATTTATATAAACATTTCTTGAAAATTTCAGATTATATTGTAATTTATACATGTGAGGCCCTGCCTCAATTGTTTTATATGACGAGCCGCCCCTGCTGCGTTTAAAATGCGAATTAAAACTCATTAGTTATTTTTGAAACATCAATTTATTATTAATTAATTAAGGGAAAACTGTGCGAATGATGAAAAAAAGGCGAGTCACAAAATTTGCTTAGAAACGAATGAGGATTCCAAAAATAATTTTTATTTTAAGAAAAAAAAAACAATGCGTACCATTTTTTCTTCCAACATATTCAAAGTAAAACCCGTACGAACGCCAATGGTAAAAATACATAAGTACAAGTTGTACCTCGAAAAATGCCTCCACTTGAATAGAATGTGTGTACCAAATGTCACAAAAATATCTGGAGTGATATCACAGATATTATAAAAAATATATTTTTTCTACAGCCGCGCGCAAAATAACTAAATACTAAATTCAAATGAAATCGCAAAATCAACTAATGCCGTGGATCCTTATTTTGCGCTCTAGCGCAAACATGGAAAAGGAAATTCTCGCTTTTTCCGTCTAGTGTGCTGAATGGTCATGGAAACCGAAGATAAATAAATGACAGTCGTGCGTTTGTTACAGTTTGTTGCTGGCAATCCTGTTCTAAATATGCCCGAAGCCCGAACATAATATGTCAAAACTGACAGTCATTCGCAAATTTCAGAATAAGTATAGAGAAAAATGTGCATTTAATTTTAAAAAATACGGCTGTAGAAAAAGTTCTGTGTGTTTTTCGAGCGCAAAGTAAGATTGCCGTTTTCGAAAGATTACTGCGCTCCGCTACGCGTCGCGCAGTAACATTCTTTCTCAAGCGGCAATCCGTTACTTTGCGCTCTAAATACACAAATAACTATTTTTTCTTAAAACTTTACCATCTTGGAAACGAAGCGTTTGAAGACATATTATGTTCATCTGAACTTTCGTTCATAAAATTGACTCAAAAATATGCTCTTAAATTGTTTGTACTTACTTAGCAAACGCCCAATATCATTGTTGAAACAAGGCAGCTCGCAATTGTTATATACATTAAAAACACGCTTAAAGGAGACCACACAACAGAAATGAAAACTTCAACAGTGTAAGATTAATAATAAGAAGTACAAGTATTTTTTGTATTATATATTTTGAAATTACTTGCGACAACTTCGATGATTAAAGTAAAATTTTGTCTCAAAATCATGGGAGAAATCTGCAGAAGCTGCTGCTTATCGCTTGAAAATGTGCAAATGCTCCGAATTGGCCAATTTTCCCATCTTTAAATCGTTTAAAGTGAAATTTTAAGGCATGAAAATCTACTTAGGCACTTACCGCAAAAGCTATGTACATCGATATGCTAAAAGTAAAATTTTACCTCGAAATCACGGATATAATCGGCTGAAACCGCTGCTTATCACGTGAAACATGTCCAAATTCTCCGAACGTGGCCAATTTTCCCATCATCAAATCGTTTTAAGTGAGATTTCAGGCAAACAAATCAACTTAGGTACTTGCCACAAAAATTATAGGCATCGATATGCTAAAAATAAAATTTTACCTCGAAGTCTGCCGTAGAATCCACCAGAAACTGCCTCCATCACCAAAAAGTATCCACATTTTCCGATTCTGGCCCATTTTTTCAGCTTCAAACCGTTTTCAATGAGATTTTAGGCAAAATATTGGAAGTGGTATTCCTTCAAATTTCCCATAATGGGCCAAAAGCAAAGCTATCTATTCAGAATGGTAAAATTGCCGTAATATTGGACATTTTTTTGCGACGTTCTGCATGCCTCAATTTAACCTCGATTTTCTCATTTCTCGATTTCGTAGTGAAAATTGTTATGGAACTTTTTTATAGCAGAGATCAGGAGGTTTACTAATCTGAGATTGATTTCTTGAAAATAGCTCTGGGTTGGCTGGCACGTACGCTTAAAGTAGATTTTTCAAACTGAAAATCAAAAAAAACACGGAATTTTCAATTGGATCGATGCTATATTTTGATAGGTATATTCTCTTTACAGTACGAAAGTCTGGTTGCTCCAGATTATTCGGTTTTCAAGTAAATAAGCTACGTTGGGGTTTGGAACCTTCGACAACATGCGCTAAAACAGAGTTTTGTCCACAATACCATAACAGAATTTTTGCACTCGACGCGCGTTTCGCTAACCATGTTAGCATCATCAGGAGATTATTAAAACTGTTTTAATCATCTTCTGATGATGCTAATATGGTTAGCGAAACGCGCGTCGAGTGCAAAAATTCTGTTTTGGTATTGTGGATAAAACTCTGTTTTAGTTAAAGTAATAAGCTATTAAGTGGTTACGTGTGTCGAAATGGCGAAAAGTTTAAATTCAACTAGCTCACCCTACAAAATCAATATACAAACCATTTCCAAAGTATCTTCTAATAGAGTTTCTGGCCTATATTCTCGTCAAATAATCGGTTTTTCATGAAAAAAATAAAAACATTCATTTTTTTCTGGCCTAGAAATCGATGTCGCTCGTCTCAGTTTTTCGGTTATCCTTGCGACTTTTTGGGCGTGACAACCTAAAATGACTCCTTATCGTATTTAGATATATATTAAAACGCTACTGAGTTCGCCGATTACTGACGCCAGATGTCTCTTAACAGGTCTTCCACTTAGCGAATCAGGGTTGCCAGATTAGGGCATTTTCCCCAAAAATTAGGGGACTTTCTTTGGGGATATTTTTTTCTAAAGATTTTACCTGGGGAATAACAGGGGATTTTAAATCTGACACTACTCGACTCAAATATCACCTTGTAAATCTCAAAATAAGATAAAAGTACAAAAATCCAATTATTAGGTCTGTTCCAACTGACTATGAAAACCGTACATGGGACGGTAATTTCCAGTAGTATAATTCGCTTGTCAACATGACAGGTTATTTATCGCCTTGAAAAGTGAAACTGACAACTAGAAATGACGGTCCCTCGTACGGTTTTCTAGTCGGTTGAAACAAACCTAATATTACCGTAAAATGTAAAACAATAGTATATTGTGTAACTAGTAGGAAAAGCAAAACATTCCTGGACGACTGTGGTAATGGAATGTGCTTTTCCAAACACATCGGAAAGGAATAGTTTTTCGTCCGATCCGATAAAAATTATATTTCGCCAATCTATGTCCGAGATGTGCCGACGCCATCTATTGCCACATAAAAATATTTAATATCTTAAGTGTTTTTATATATTTTAAAAGAAAATGTATCGTTATTTAACTTTAGGAAAAGAATATTAGGTTAAGTATACAATCAGTTCAAGAAATATCATATTTTGTGAAAGCTTCTTTAGGGGCATTTAGCATATTTTTCCTGGGTATTGAATATGGTTGCCTCCTTTTCTGATAGGTCAAGAAGGACAATAAAGCTCGCCAGTCGCCCGCCAGAGAACGAAATCGTTAATGTTGTGGCTCAAAATGAACTTTTTAGGGCGTTTTGAGCTTTAAAAAAAGTGTATTTTTTTAAAATATATTTTTTGCTTGGCTTAGCCACACCTGAAAGTTTGTATCATCTTTAATTAAATAAATGTTGCCAAATTCTTTGAAATTAAAATCAGTTCCAAAGAATATCTGTTTCTTTCATCCCTCCACTTTCTCCCAGATTCAGTCTTAAAAGCACTTGTTTTATCAGACTCCTCTATCTTTATCTAACAGATTCTGACTTCTCTCTTCAGGAATTTTCCTTTTTTGAGGTACTTTTCTAGTGATATAAGATGGCTGTTTGGGAAAAATGATGGAAAAGGCAGTGGGTTCTAATTTTAGGACTTTTGTTGGACAGGTAAAGACAGAGCTATCTGTTCTAACAATCTTCAACAGCAATTATTACAGACTCTAAAAAATGTTTGGGACATACCACTGAAAAAATCTTCCCGGTGTGCATATTTACAATGCCTCCTATGTGACAGCGATTGCTCGTATCTCTCCAATCCCTCATCGGGCAGGACGATAACATACATTGTGTTCTGTGTTCACTTCACGCATGACCCTCTGCTCGATCCGGGGGCGCATCCAAACAAAACTAACCCAAGACTTGCCCGAAATCAAGAAAAAAAATATTTTACATTTTCGACTGACGCACAATATATCCATGCGTGAAACCTCACACTTTGGTGTACCTAGGCGCGAATCTTTTTGCACTGTACTCTGGAAGACAATGTACGAATGTACCCAACATTAACTGCACGTGATCGTCCAGCCCGATTGAGGGATTGGATTGACTTTTGTTGCACTGCAAATCCTAAGTGTCACATAGGAAGTACTTTAAATAAGCTCCCGATACATAGCTGCAATCCATTTTCTTTGTAACTCCTCACCTTTGGGGAATGCAAATGACGAGATGTATGCTTTAGCCTCCTTCAAGTCTTTGATATAATTATTACTACACCTTGGTATACAGCAAGTACGAGACAATGTAAAAAAAAAGTTTTAATACAAACGCAAAATAACACATTATACAAAGCACAACAAATAAGTTGTAGAGGTCAAAAACGAAAAATCAACAAAATATGCGTGTTTTTACTAGCCACAATCAATACTAAACACTATTTTCACACTCCAAATAGTTGGAACTAAATTATAAACAAAAAACATACTTTGAAGAATAAAATCCGGCATTTGCATACTAATTTATGTAGATAGTTGATCGCTAAGCGGAATTCATGACCCTCAGATTGTGACGTCACAGGGGCGGTGTGAGAGGTATCTTGCGGCCCAGAATTCTCGTACGTTACGCAAGGCATTTAAAGTCTTACTTGGATCACCCTGTAGATTTTGTCAGTCTGTAATATATTAATTCGAATAATCATCTACCTAACTGCCAAATTATAAACATAATAATCGACTATTAAATATGTATTATGCCGGTCCGTATATTTATACTCGTTTCCCGTTTTCAGCAAAATCTTTCGAGTGAGACGGTGGCTTAGAGGTAGGGTGCTCACCTAGTGTGTGGGAGATACCGGTTCCGGTGCCCTTCTTCAAAGAAACTTATTGTTATTTATTTTTTAAAACATTTTGCTTTGCTGAAGTTTTTACTCCCGTCCGTCGTGCGGTCCTAAGCCCACACCGCTTCTTTTTCTTCTTCTTGGTTGATGTTGGTTATAAGTTCTTTCTTTAATTTGAAAAATCAAAATTTCCCTGGACAAAGTACCTTTTATTTGCACTTAATATTTTCTACTTCGTGGGGATTTATTTGTAACAAAGCTTATTTTAGGGAATAACAAATCATAATCTACGAAAACAAGATTATTTTCTTTGGGGGGATTTTTTCGAAGTTATAAATTTGATGGCTTTTCAATTTCGACTGGGAAAATCGAGCCGAACGGTCTGGCAACCTTGTAGCGAATATTATTTTGGATATTTTTAATTAAATATGTTCTAGATTCTATAAAATTCGAACCGTAGATGTTAATATATTTAAATTAATCATTGATTTAATTATTATTATTAATTTAATTCATTAATAATATTAATTATTCCGACTAAATAATAAACACCGAAGCAAAATATGGGTCTTGTGACCACTGATCTATACAAATAGATCAGTTCTTGTGACATATATCTCCGATTTTGTTTTTTTTTACTAGAAAGGGGGTACTTATCCTATAGAGTAGTTTAAGCAAACAAAAAAACGGAGGATCCCCTACATTTCAGCCGAAAAAAAGCACCGCACTGAAAAAACAATTTGATTGGCTCAAATGCGTACGCACTTGAATCAATTGCGCCATGCATTTGATATATGCCAAATGCATGGCTCAATTGATGCAAATTCAGGACACATTTGAGATAAACGCCTAAAATTCCTTGTTCCAAAATGGTATGTTCTTGTCATACAAGCACAGCAATTTGGATGATTTTATGCCAAAGTTTCAACTCTGTCTTCAAAGTCCATTATGATTTTTTAATAAAGCACTGCGAATTTGCGACAAAAGCACTGCGAATTTGCAACAAAAGTAATATAAATTTGCTAAAAAACACTGCGAGTTTGCTACAAAAGCACTTCGGATTTGCAACAAAAGTATTGCGAATTTGCTTAAAAGCACTGCGAATTTGCTACAAAAGCTCTGCGCATTTGCGGCAAAGGTATTGCGAATTTGCAACAAGCCACGTCGATTTTCTCCTAAAAGCATGCGAGTTTATCTGTACAGGACGATAAGTTATATGTACCCCTCAAAAACTATTTTGCTACTTTTTAAGCCGACTAGCAAAAAAGTTTTTGGGTAGGTTCACATATAACTGATCGCCTTGTACAGACAAGCTCGCATGTTTTTAGGAGAAATTCACCATGGCTTTATCTCACATCGCCCTATATACTTCTCAAGATACTCGATTTTAGAGTAACTTACCCAAATAGCACAAGTGTTCATATCAAAAAGTCTTTGGAAAATATATGACCTAAATGTAATGTGGGTGTCGGTAGAATATATAGAGATACACAGGAGAAATATAGAAATATAGTTTTATTAGTTTCCTTTCATGTAACAAAAATAACATTTTGACATTTTTATAAGGATAACTTACACTAGGTAAAAGACACTTGAATTATTTAAAATAAACAAAAGCACTTATATGAAGTGAAATCTTTGAAAAGTGCTCGTTGAAGGTACAAAAAAGTAATACTAATACGAACTTGGTAACAGCAAAAGCACATTAGCTATTGAAAATAAACAGAAGCACTTATGAACTGAAATGTTTGAAAAACAGTGATCCTGTTGAGGGTACAAAAAAAAATTAAAAGATCACTGTTTAGTAGTTTTATATATACTCGTAGTTGTCTAATACGAACTTGGCAAACAGTGAAAACACCGCATCTCCAACAAAAAGTTGCAATGCCGAACCTATTTTAAAACAAAAATTATCAACACTGATCCAGCTAATTTCTTCAGCATTGTTGGTAATTACATCAGGTTCTAAAGGTTTGATTTACCATCACCAATCTTTCAGGCTTTGGATAGCTTTTGTCAACTTTTTACCTCCCAGATTATTTTGTTCGAGAAATCCTGCTTCTTCTTCTTCTTTTGGTAATAATTTGATTATATCTAATCCGTCAATGTTTTGCGCTGCAAGAAAACAAATCATAGTTTAGTCAAGGGCAGATCTGACAATAACCCAAACGGATATAAGTTTAAACCAATAATAGTTATTAAAAAATCATAATGTATTTTTTTAAATCGGCCCTTAATTTTAGCAATAAGACTACAAAACATGAGTATATATTATAAGTAATAACGAGCCGGGCTCAAAATTTTCACGAAATTGTAACAAAATCCTAAGATTTTGATGTCATAGACTAAGACTTTGCTGCAAATGCTTGCGCGTTTAGCCAATAAGCAGAAATGTTTTTGGAAACTTCCATCAAAACACCAGCATTCTAGTGAAAAAAGATGGACGCACTGACGTACACTAACGCGTGGTTTGCAAGTTATCTGATGACTTAGGAATTTTCTGAGCTGATAGCTTCACAATTCAAAATGTTTATAGTGGTTAATATTACTACGCTACAAATGTACTATTATGTGTATTGTATACATATATAAATTATTATCTAATCATAGTTCAGAGCGGCATTATATACGTATAATTTTAAGGTATATGTCACGATAAAACCTATAGATTAGTTAAAAGAAAGATTTTGATCAACCAACATTGTTGTCATATAAATTTTTAAGAAATCATAAATAGAAGAAAACTGTACATAACTTACATACCTTAACATTTTGATAACGCCACATCGCCAAGAATTCTTTCACATTACTCATGATCATGTATTCACCATGGAAAAGACACACGTACCTGTTCGATTCGATGTTCTAGAAAAACTGACCAGCTGACCACCATTGAGGTGTAGGAAACCACGCCTCTCGGAATGTACCTATGCCAAAAGCACAGACCCGTTACCAAAAGCATGGCATTTAGCTTTAGAAGCTACCGAATTTGACATAAAGCCATCTCATTTCACTCTCAGGATAGGAGAAATAACATAGAGAATTTGGCCCAAATTCAGTAATTTTGTGCTAAAGACCGACTTGCTAACAAGAACACGGCTTTAGCCAGAAACTCCCTAATTTGACTTAAAAGCATTTCATTTGGCTCAAAGGCATAATAGGGCAAATGCGCGGTGAATTTGACTCAATTGCAGTGGTTTCGGTTAGCGCAAAAGCAAGGCCATTAAAATTAAGGAGTCTCCCTTGCCACAAAAGCAAAAAGGGCAATTGCGCGAGTTCATTTGCCATTAGAACATCAGTTTTTTCAGTGCGGAACTTGGAGTTTTGACACAAGTTTGCAGCATCAATTCAGAAATATAGGCAATACATACCTAAATATAAATTCATGGGAGCCATTTGCGTAGAACGAGAGGCCTTTCTTTTATTCCGGTCCTGACCAAAATTAAATTTTACTTGTAAATATCCTTCTTGTTACTGTTATTTGTCACTAACCCAAACTTCAATTTTTCAGAAGCCGCACTATTGTCAGATTTATTCTTAAGACGTTTGCTGTAAAAATCACTTTAAGCTGTGCTTCCGTAATGCAAATGCTTTTTTTATTAATTAATTCGTTAACGATAATAAAAACAATATCTCTATTTGAAATTTCTGTATTAGTAACGCAAGTTTTCTCATTCGAATCCGAGCGCTCTTGGTCGTCTCTTTTGTCAAACACGTGTAGCGGTGTTTGACAAAAGAGAGCAAGAGCGCTTACTTGAATCGGAGCACGTTTTCATTACCCAGGGCCGGATTAGCCACTAGGCTATAGCCTAGGGGCGCTCAGGCAGTGGGGGCGCCGCGCACTCGGTGGCGGTCCGGCGCGGCGCAGGGCGGCGTCGGTACCCTAAAATATCCCAATGTCCAAATTTCTCCCCTTGTTAAGGTGGTTATATTCGCTCTTACTATAAAACTTTTATTATATCGATGTAGTAGGCAATTCATGCAAAAAATACTGTAGAAATCTTTGTCGGCGTGACGCTCCGAGTTCTCACTCCAAAAAACTTTAGTGCTTCTAGTTTAAAAACAAAAATCGGTATATCCTTTCAAGGGCGTCGCCAGCCTGTAAACTAGGGGGGAGGGCAATCCGAAATTTTGACACTAAACCATGGTCGATTTTTATAAAATGTGTGTTAGGTTAATATAACAGATATCTTCTAGTGCTTAGGATGGGGCAACCGACCGACATCGACAGATCGAATTCTAAAATTAGGTTTTCTGGTATAATCGCCGAGTTAATATGAATACCGCCGCAAACTTTTGTTAACTAATTCTTCATCCGGTTCAAGTTCACACAGAACCTTAAAAACAGCGAGGTTGCCGATATTTAATAAATAAAATCCTGGCTTTAGGAAATTGCCAAAACAATAGACTAGGACTAGAAGCACCAAACATTAACAAGAGACTAGCAGGCTCAGCCGGCACTTTTCATGTAGCGCTTACAAAGGCGAGACGCCAAATTTTAGACTAGACGGGGGGAAACGTGGGACGAGGCCTGAGCGTTTAACTAGCATTTCATCAGCTTCCGCGACGGGGCAAGAAGGGAAAAGCTGGAGGCGGGGCTCAGAGTGAACCTTCTAGTCTATTGTTAATGTTCGGTGCTAGAAGGTTCACTCTATGCCGCGCCCCCAGTATTTCCCTCCTTGCCCCGTCGCGGAACCTGATGAAATGCCTCGTGCCACGTTTCACCCTGTTTGGTCTAAAGTCTGGCATCTCGCTTTTGTAAGCGCTACATCAAAAGTGCCGACTGCGAGTGGACCTTCTAGTCTCTTATTAATGTTCGGTGCTTTAGGAATAACTTTACGCTGTTGTCAAATTTATGTAGATAGAATATTTATATTTTTAAATTCTATCAGATGTAGCATGCAGTCATGAGAACGATATTACAAAACAAGTGTTTTCATAAATCTTCGAAAAAAAAAACTCCAAGGAAGCAATAGCGACATCGTAAAAACACCAAATAGAGTGAAAAACCACATAATATATGAGAAGCACTTTAAGCCAACAAAATGTGACAGACCTATCTATTTTAGCCATTGAATCGGAACTGGTCCAAACATTAGACTTTTGTCACATAATTACTGAATTTGCTCCAATGAAATGTCAAAAAATAAAATAGAATTTTATTTCATTTTTATTAAGAGACAATTTTATTAGTGCAGTAAAAGAAAGCTATCAAAAACATTAACATGTGGGGGGGGGGGGGGAGGGCGACTAGCCTAGGGCGCCTTGGACCCTTAATCCGTCCCTGCGATTACCCCTTATAGGCATACGCGCCCGCGCGCTGCCGTGTTTCTCGCTGTTTTCAAGCTTAACAAGGCTAACGTAATTTTGCATTTGATTCCGCTAGGACCCCACGTGTCTAGAATCATTTATAAAATGCGCATTTTTACCGAGAGCCTGTAAGCTGCGTTTCGACAGATTATGGTGACTTCCGCGCTCGATGATGTGTTGCCGGTACTTAGGGAATTTTTGATCCCTTTGAGTTCATGTGACTGTATTGTATGTAGTACTATGTAGTTTAGTGAAACGAGGATCCCAACATTACAGTTTTGAAGATAAAAGGCAAATTATTTGAAGAGGTAGGCCAACTCCAGTTCTTAAGGACTTAACAAAACAAACTAAATATTACCTAAAGACATTTTCAAAAAGAAAATTATAATATGACATGGTTGCGACAAAAAATCTGTATTATTTTGCTGGCCATATATTTTATTTTCGAAAGAGCTTATGGAATAAGACCGGTTTCTGTTATGTGAACAATTTACATAAGTTACTTAAAAGATATCACAGTAGCAAAACGCATATACAGGCTATCATAAAAGAGAAAACCTTCTATAAAATAAGAATTGGGCATATGTTAGATAACAAACAAAAATTAGCGGTACAGAAACACAACGAAGAAGAAAAAAATCGTGAGCTACTCAGAAGGATGATGAAACGTAGTTTGCTTGCTTGGAGAACATGAGCTATCTTTTCGGGGTCATTCTGAATCTGGGAGGTCTATAAATAGGGGAAATTATTTAGATATGATTAATTTTTGTACCAAAATATGACGAAGTATTAAAACTACATCAGGAAAATTCGACAAGGTTTAATTTAAGTCTGGGGAAGTTATTCTGAAAAGAAATAAAAAAATTAGATAAACGAAGCATCATTTGTTGCTTTTATTTTAGATGAGACTACTGAGAGCAAATACTAGTTCTATTATTGAAGATCGGCCGCGATGTGACAAAACAAGGCCAGATAAAAGAAAAATTTCTTGATTTTGTTGATGTCTCAACGCAACGAACCGCTTTGGCTCTAAATGGCATTGTCCAATCGACTACTGAAGATCTTGATTGCGGCTCAAAGCTAGCTAGCTATGATGAAGCAGCAGCTTTGGCAGGTCAATTAGGGGGTCTACAGGCCAAAGTTAGAGAAGCATAGGTACTTATCAGCCCATACAATTTATGTATGCCACATATATCAAATTGGTTATGCAACAATCTCTCAATAAAATAAAACAATGTAATAAAGAAGGTACTAGTTTTAAAAGACCACATTTTTTGCATGAGCATGAAATTAGGAACGACCCCTGGCCATCCGCTCGCTCCGGGGGGCGCAACCAACAAAAACTAACCACCGCACTCGCTTGCGGGGAGTTTCCTAACGTGCGAGTGCGCTAACTGTCTATTAAAACGTATATTTTTTTCTATTTTGCAGGTTTTTTTTAATGAAAAACATTACGTCTTTATTACTGGAAATCCAATTGAAAGCGGTGTCGCGATGTTTGCTAGTGTACCTTGACATTGAACAATTTTGTTAATATCATAGCAACCAGTCAACAAAAGTAGTGTCGAAATAGAAGCATTCTAAACGCAAAATAGAATAGTATATTAAGATAGAGTTTCCTAACGTGCGAGTGCGCTAAATGTCTTTTAAAACGTGTTTTTATTCTATTCTCGATCAGCACTTGAGCGGCCATCTTGTCATTTTTGACGTCTTTATTACTGCAAATCCCATTGAAAGCGGTGTCGAAAGTTTTGGCTAGTGGGCCTTGCCTTGACATTGAACAATTTTGTTAATATCGTAGCAACCAGTCAACAAAATGCGTGTCTAAAAGAACCTCTTTTGGACACGCATTTGCGTATCGAAATGGAATCATTTTGAACGCAAAATAGAAAAAATATTGTATGCAACTCACATTTAATGGCTATTAAGACCCTCCTAGCATTCGTTACGACACTCGCCTACGGCTCGTACAGTAACTCTCATGCTCGTGTCTTAATATCCATCGTTGCATAATATACTATTACACCAAGTGTAAAATATTAAATACCGTTGATATACCGTTTACGGACAATTTACCGTCACCAGTGGCTAAACGATCTCAGCATAGTAGGCGGCCCTGGACTGCCGGTAGGTACACATTGCAGAGACGCGCGTATCGCGCCTCATTTGTTTCGGTTCGGACGCCAGAACTTCGGTCGGTGTATATTCTCAGTAACCGCAAAATATACTCGTCGATCGGATTAGAGCAATCGAAGATCCACATCGTTCCCTTCGTGAATCAGCGGATTCAATCGATCGTCAGGGAAACAGGGTGATAACCCCTAGGGAACGTTTTCCATGAATCACCACCGTGCGCTGCGCCGCCGATTCATCCCTCGGATCTGTCAGTCGAAGTCGGCCGTTTTTGTTGTTACCATTGATTTTTACACGTTCAAAACCTTCTGTGTTTTTGATTTTGTGAATTAAAGTGGGTTTCGATCGCCGAAACAAGTGAGCGGTTGTCAATGAATGCTTTCTGATTTTTGTTTCTGATCTTATTATATTATTCTGAATTTTGGACAGTGATAGTGATATTTTGCGCGGATAGATCCTCTTTTGTTCTGTGTAACCTTATATCTTATATTATTATTAATTACCTACGAAGTGAAGGAAAATCAACTTAACTTTTTTTAATTGGGTACTTAGAGAGTTTTTCAATTACGTACCTATCATTTTTTATTCATGAGCATCGAGAATTAAATTGCATTGATCGAAGCGGTGCCGGTGATTTTTTCATTCTCTCTCATTGGCAAGACGATTTTGGAACTGACCTTTTTGCGATTGCGAGTAGGCAAACACTTGTTAAAGGTCACGCATCACGTTCGGATACAAACAAATGCTGTTGCCAACCTCCAATTCCAATTGTCCGATTGGTTTCCAAAATGAATTATACCACGGAGTGGCGGAAAAAACTAAGTTTTTGACTCTGAAATGTACGGGAAAACATGGAAAAACAACCCCTATGAGGAGAAGCAAAAGTGCTGATAGAAACAAGTTTAGGTTCTGCGCTTGCACGGGGCCAAGGAAGAGCAAAAAATCCGCCAAGTGGTATGTGAAGGTAGGTACCTTCGGTATGCGGTATTTAATTCTATTCCAAGTTAAGGTTTATTTGTGACATTCACGTAAAATTTTTCAAAATTAAACGGATCTGGCACAAATATATATCTGTTTCAAAAGCGCTGTTTTGCGTGATATATTTTGGTTAACCATTCATGAATTTTATTAATATGTTATGTGGAAATAACGGCAAGGGTTCATTTCACGAAAATTATAAATTGGGTCTTTACCCCTTCGGGGTGGTCGGACAGTTTAGCCGAAAATGGAATATAAATCCTAGTAAAATAATTATTTTAAGAGTTATCATACCACAACTTGCACCAGTCGATAGAGTGATTATTTGCTTTTATTTATCCAAAAGAAAAACCTGTTTAAAATAGTTTAATAATTTTAAAAAATTATAAATATAAAATAGTTAATTTTTATTAGTAATCGAACAGTGTGAACAGTAGCCAACCAGGAAGGTGCTAATGTCGGACCTATTTTGATTGGTTAATTTTAAGCAGATCCGCATTTATTAAAATTTTTATCGTTTAAGTAAATAGGTACGAAAAATTAAATACACGTATAAGTACTAGGTACCTATGTTGTTGCGCAAAAAGTTAGCTTATACTGAGGGGAAAATCGCTAAATTTGTGCAAAAAATCGAACTAATTCCCAAAAATGCCAACTACCTAGTTCCAAAAAGTGTCAACTAGTTTCAAAAATTGCCAACTAAATTCCAAAAATGTCAAATAACTTCAAAAAATTCCATAATTTAAGAAAATAGAAATTTTGTGTTTCTGGTATTTTTATGGAAATCATTGTAATTTTTATGGAATAACATAGATTTAATTTCATTAAGTAAGTCCTTAAAACTACAATGAATAATAACATATTTTATTTTAATACAAACAGTGAATCCTATCTTTCTGAAGCCAATTTTCTATTCCAATACAACGTCAACGTTTTAATCTATCTTTCACAAGAAATTGAACGTAAATGAATAAAACTGAAAAATATTGGTTTATTTCAATACAACTATGTAGTTTAAATCATCTTTCACAAGAACTGAACATAGAACAATAACAACCAAAAAGTTTTATTTTTCAAACACCTTCGAAATACTGCTCTCAAATATATATGGCACTCGTCCCACTCGCACTACCTGTGGTGGTGATTCTATTATTTCTATAACCTGGTCAAATTCGTTTTCATTGGCTACAAATATTAGCCGTATCAATGCAATTTAGTGCCTTCACCCAGCCCCGTCTCCAGGCTTTAGGCCGTCCGAGGCGAGCAGGATTTGGCCGCCCCTTACAACAGACCAATTAAGGAACTTTTGTCCGTTCTAGAACAGTGGCGGCGCGTGACCTGTTAAAGAGGCAGTGCTGCTCAGGGGAAGCAAAATCGAAACATTTGTATATATCCGTGGTACAGAGCCGGGGGCCCCAAAATGCGCCACAGGCGAAAATTTGTACAATTTTCAAGGTCAAACGGCCTAAAATGATGAAGTAGA
This sequence comes from Pissodes strobi, assembly GCA_016904865.1. Lineage (NCBI taxonomy): Eukaryota > Metazoa > Arthropoda > Insecta > Coleoptera > Curculionidae > Pissodes > Pissodes strobi. The sequence goes on from MU193563.1 coordinate 21,764, forward strand.
AATTCGCCTAGCAAAAATATTTCATTAAAAAATAGGTTTCGTTACATAGATTTTCCCTTTTTTTGATACTATTAACAAAATCCTGGTCTAAAACTACTTTAAATATTTAATTATTCAAGTATGGAGGGCGACGCCCTAGAGCCTTACCTCCCTGACTTCCACCGTTTTAGCTGAATACCAAATAACGATCCTATTTATTTGTATAAAAAGGTACCGAATGAAACTAGGAAAATTTTAATAACATTTCTTAATTTACATATTAACTAGCGAGTTAACTATGAAATAATACATTATACTTTTTCGTGTCCCCACTTACTTAAACTTAAGCCAACCTTATTAGGTTCATTAGAAAATTGTTTTGTGCCGTGTTAAAAGACCGCCTCGGGCGGCATTAAATTTGTAAATAATTTGCCTAATACGGCTTTTTATTAGACATTTCAGTAAAAAAAATAAATATGTATAGGTATTCATTGCGAGAGTGTTTACCGTGCTGCCTTGCCGCCTCGCCCCTGGAATGGGGCTGCCACCTTAACATGACACCCATCATCTTCAATTTTTTGAACCTTGTAAACATAAAGGTATTTTTGGACATTTTTGTTCCTTCCCGTGAATCCAACAAGAAGAAAATTACCTTCTCGAATGTCGTCCACATTTTCCAGTTTTTTAATATGATTTCTCATGTTATCTTTATCGAGATCCACATCCGACCCGTCGGAGTTATCAGCGTATAGAACTGACGAATCCTCGGATGAATCAGGTGAGGATGCCATATCGCTTTCCAGTTCGGTATCTTTTTCGTCGGACATAATTTAAATTAGTTTGGTTTTCTTTTTTAAAAAATTAGTGCCTTCGTAATTATTATTTTGCTTTTTTTATGTTTTTTTTTCGAGGTTTTTTTTTACGTTTCTCGTGAAGTTTGATTTTATTAAAATCTTTTCATTCTGTCGGTAACTAACTCTTCCATTGCCTTCATCTAAAGCCAAGAAAATTAAGACTTTTTGGTTTGGTTTGGCATGGTTACAAACAAGTAAATAGGGACTATTTTCCTTTATAGTTACTTTCTTATAAGGGTAATATTTAAATTAATAATATCTTCTTTTACAATGTTGTTGTTTTACAAAAATTCATAGTTAATATTTTCTGGGATTTTTCCGTATTTAAAAAAGATCTCGAGAAAAATGCTTCATCATTGCTTGCGTGAAAGGCTGCGCTATTTGCATCGTGAAGATGACGGGACTATCATCTTCTCAATGTTCTGGTCAACGTTAATGTCAAGATTAAAGCTATCTTCTCTTATTT
>JAEQML010063514.1:0-23062 GCA_016904865.1 Pissodes strobi
TAGGAAATGAAAATATAAGTGTCGTATAATTTCGGTTAGTATAAATAATAAGATAGTAATATCCTAAATATTTTCATTAGATTTACTAAAAGTGGACTGGAAAAATAATATACACATAGTATTGATTTTAATAGATAGTCAATCAAAAAGCTCGTATGTCATTTCAAATCATACATAATGTAAACTTACCGGTGATGTTCTGTTGACTATCTTCTCTAAGAAGGTTTCAATTGCTACAATGGTCATTTCTGACGGCTCATCTTCAGGAGTGTGATGATGAAATGTACTTGAATTTAGAACTAACAGATACGGCAAAGGCAACCTTTTCATTAGAATACTGTTCGCTAAATCAGAGTTACCCATCCATCCAAATTGGAAATGTTTGTGGTAAATATTCCGTTTAGTTCTAAAAAAAATAAATTCAAAAACTATACAGCCTTAACTACATCTGAACAAAATACAGTATTTACAAAACTGAAAATGAATTAAATACAATATGATGAAAAATCAAGAAATAATTGAAGATCAACTAGTTAATTAGAACAAGAAAATATTAAATGTTATGTTTATACTAGCAGTAGTTTACTACTACTAATTGCATTTACGCTACAATAATAATTCTAACGAAACGATTAAAAGTGAGAAGGCATTAAAATCATTTAATGTACAAAACGTTCATTTTGCGTATTACGTTTAAATCAGGTAAAAAACGCACAATTTAAGAAAGAATTTGAATTGAACGTAGATTGTTTTTATAAGCTGTAAATTTTATGAACAAAAAAATAATTCCGAGTGGCTGTCATAAAAATAGCATTCCCTTATTTCTATTTTTTTTAAGTATGAGTAGTGGAAGAATACTCCTTCTCCCAGTCCCCCCACCATTCTACCACTGAGATAGCCTTACCCGCTTGCCCGTGACTCCCTCCACTCTTCCCTGATGCCATATAACCTCGGGCTAGGCCCCCATTCTCGCCCTCCCTACCAGTCGACTCCTGATGCCATATTTCCATGCCTATCCCATGTTTACACATTTAAGCGAGAAAAACACAATTATTTTAAATTATTAAAAAATAAAATTTTAATTCGAATGAACTAATTTTAACTGCATTAAAATTCTCTAAAATAACTTTAAGCCTTCTGAATCAACAATAGAACTTGTAGCTCTACTATCATAAAGTCCAACAACCTCTGAGCAAAAATATTAACCTAAATTTGGTTATCTAGAGATTGAAGCACAAAGACAGGGGCGAATTTTAGATTAATTAGGAGAGGTAGGATGATCTTTAAAATCATGAAGGTAAAGTGATTGCTCGGTAGTAGACTATTGAAGAGAATTGGCCTTTAGCGAAGGTGTCACACGATGGCCTGATCGTGTGCTACCAGAAACTTGTTTTTTAGATTACATGTAAGGTCGGTTAGTTTTGTTTTCGTTGGGGTAAAGCAGATGTTACCGTTTACCCCAACGAAAACAAAACGTCATTCTTTTATTAAGGCAATCAGGGTAAAAATATCCTGAGCGTCCGCTATTCCAACATTTAGACTTAGAAGTATGTCGAGAATTAAGTATAATATGATTATTTAGCTTGAAGTTATGTGGACTAGCACCTTCAAGTTTGTATAAGGGCTATCTCGATTTTTCTTTCGGAAAATGATCGTAAGCGGAAATTTGATTTATTAAATGTCTATTTTTTATAAGGTTTGCTTCTTCCAGCCTCTTAACTAAAGAAATTAAGTTGTGTCATGTAATGCCAAAGCAGCAAATATTCAGGAAATAAATGTTGTTTAATATATCTGACTTTACTAACTTCACCTTGAAGACGTGACAAGCGGACTTAATCTATACCAAAATTTCATCATCACAATATGGAGGAAGAACATTAGTTTTAATTTTTTTTAGAAATTTCATCCCAGTTATTAATACTATTTTTAACATTTCTAGACCTTGTTAAACCGTCCCCAGAAAATAATAAAGTAACTGACTTGAAACGTTGATTATCAGTAACCTCATAAGCTCGGAAGCTCTTTCTAGAAAATCGTAAACTCTTTCCGGATCACTGCTAATTTTTAATTGCCACTCTGGTTCACCAGACTAGCTTGAGTTTGGGTAGCTTGAAAAGCATCTACTCTATCATGGACATCAGCATCGCAAGTAAAGCAACGAACTAAGGTTTCCATGTGGATATTTTTCAACTTGTGGTTTAGCATAATCCTATGGACATGAGCCATTACATGAGATAAAAGAGTTTTAATACTGATACAAAGAATCGGAACGATTACCATCAAAGTCAACAATTAATGGAACGATACTAGTCAAGGTATTTCTTGATATTCAATCGAAAAATCAAAGCCTTCCTTATCTCTTACACGCATTAAAACCTTTCTTTTATCATTACGGTCGCGATTAGAAACATTGCTTCTTAATTTTAGTTCATAGTCAATGTCAGGCAAAACAAAATATGTGGGATTAATTTGTTCTGCCATCGCAACATTTAAAAGGTATAGAGAGATTATCAAAAAGGCTATATAAGAAAATTAGCAATATCAACTTAAACCCATGCTTACTTGTGTAATCTTGCTAAATTTGATGTCAAGTTGTTGAGTTGAGAAAATAAAAAAATCTATTTACTAAGAAAACAGGAAAATAATAATTTACGCCTAGCAACAGACAACAGCATGAAATATTTTTGGATAATATTTCATGCTGTTGTCTGGCCCCCACGTTGGGCGCTAATTATGTAACGCAATTAGTTAATTGCTTAACAACCGGCCCATATGTCTGGTTCACTCACCGGAGTTAAAATTTATAGGTGTGCATCATAGAGTAGGCAGTTGGGCGAAGGGGCCACTATATTTTCTAATACGAATATATCAATTATTTTTAAGCATTGAAATTAGGGTAGTAAAATTTAGAAAAATACCCTAGCTAAGAATATTGAGAAACCTGAAAAGAAACTGCAACTTGAACTTGACTTCAACATATCAAAATAACCATCAAAGATCCTGATTTACTATTAAATATATTCTCAGACATAAAGTGGACAATGGAAAATTAATAGGTCTCAAACCTAAATGAGATTAGGGCAGATTCCTTAAAATATATAACCCAGACTAACCCAAATTTCAAGATCATTAACCGTTAATCTTAAGTTCTAAATCATTAATACTGCCTAGTCCCTATTTTTAAATATTCCTAATTAAAATCTGACTTTAAAGTTCTGACTAAATAACAAATAATCACAAAAAGCCTTAAATAAAACACCTTAGATAAAAATTAATCTGCTAAATAAGATTTCAATTATATAGCTTAATTCCATGGCAGCGATAATAACAGTAGACACATAAACAGTTAAAAAATAAATAGTAGAGATAGGATCTATGTTTTACGCCACTCCGCCGCGGACGAGGTGCGCAGTAGCAAAAATCGCCCACGTGGACGACGCCATATTTAAGGGCGTGATCCCTGACAGCTGACAGATGACAAGTGACAGTTGACATTTGACAAGCGACAGCTGACAAATGACACCTGGCAGCTTGCGCAGTAGTAAAAATCGCTCACGTGGGCTACACCATATTTAAGGGCGTGGCATACGACGGATGACAAGTGGCAGTTGACAAATGACAGCTGACAAATGACAGGCCGCGTATGAGCTATGGCTAATGGGGGGCGCCATAAATTCTAGGCAATGACATCACAACTAAGATCACCTAGACCAATGTTCTCTGGTTCAGATAATCAAACTTGAATCAATTCTGAAAGCAACGATCTAATATCCGACTTGGGCTATTATATTTTAAATAATATAAGTCGATTGCAATACATATTTTTAATAAATATACTCTGTAGAAAATTTCTTATCTGCACCGGCTGTCGAAGGTGCCAAACTGGCGGTCGATCGGATGTAATAGTTTCTTATCTACACCTGCATCGAAGACGCCGAGCTGGCGCGCTGAGCTGACGGGCCGGCCGGAGGTAATAGTGTATAAATAAATGATCTAAAACAGAGTTTTATCCACAATGCCGAATCAGAATTTTTGCACTCGACGCGCGTTTCGTTAACCATTTAGCATCATCAGGAGATGATTAAAACTAAAATTAAAATCATAATTAATTACCTTATTACCTACTGTTTACCTACTGTTTGCTTAATCAAGCTGAACTAAAAAGAACCAATCCTGGAATCCCGCTAGTCACGCTTGATCAACCAATAAAATGGACTATACGAAATAGGCCCTCTATCCCCATTTAAACTATTCTTACATTTAATAATTTCCATACTTTCATATGCGTCTAATAATCTCCTAACAGTTATATTCTGAATTAATTTTAAATTTTTTATTGTTATTCTATGGTTATTATCAAAAGCATGCTCGGCAACCCTTGATTTTTCTGTTCTACCATATTTTGAATGAGCTATATGTTCTTTGAATCTCCTCTGTATAGATCGTCTAGTTTGCCCAACATATTTTTGGTTACAATCCATACATCCAGTTTCATATATTCCACTAACCCCACCATCACATTTGCGTATGAAGTCGAGAACAATGGCCAACTACCTTTGTTGGATACTTTAGTGATTAGGAACGATAATAACACACTAGAATTTGATATTTACAGAAAAAATACTGCCACTAACCGATATATTCCTAATGATTCCTTCCACTGCGACCAACATAAAATGGCCAGCTTTCATTTTTTAGTACACCGTATGGTTAACTTTCCTTTTAGCAGAGAAAGATTTATTAAGGAAAAGGAAACAATTAGGAAATAGCGGAAGTTAATGGTTTCAATACTAACTTAATAAATAGACTAATTAATAGCCATTTGTTTAGAAAGACCATTCGTGATTCCACTTCTTCTGTTAATCAGGATGAAAATACAAAATATGTTTCGATACCGTATAATCCTCAGTACACTAGAGGACTCCTAAAAGTTTTTAAGGAAATAGGTTTAAAATTAGTATACCAGACTCAGTTTAACATTAAGAAACTATTAGGTGGTCCAAAGGACAAAATTGAAATGTTAGAAAGAAGTGAAGAATATGAAATTGGATGTACGGATTGTAAATAAAACTATGTTGGGCAAACTAGACGATCTATACAGACGAGATTCAAAGAACATATAGCTCATTTAAAATATGGTAGAACAGAAAAATCAAGTGTTGCCGAGCATGCTTTTGATAATAACCATAGAATAACAATGAAAATTTTTAAATTAATTCATAATATAACTGATAGGATATTATTAGACGCATATCAAAGTATGGAAATTATTAAATGTAAGAATAGTTTAAATAGAGATAGAGGGCCTATTCCGTATAGTCCATTGTATTGGTTAATCCACCGTGACTAGTGGGATTCCAGGATTGGTTCTTTTTAGTTCCGCTTGATTGAGCAAACACTAGTATAAAAGGGAGTTAGGTAGATATTAATTTTAGTCTTAATCATCTCCTGATGATGCTAACATTGTTACATAACAATTTAGCAGGAATATGTAACAGATAGAAGTCGAATAGTCAATGATTCCACCCTTAATACTTTGCGACTAATTTCTTATTTCGGCGTAAATATACCTTAAAAGAATTGTTGGTTGCCTACGGACGCGTTAAATATAATGCACTTTGGAACGTTTAATGAAAAGGGTTATTCTTGGAACGTTGCCAGATGTTTAATTGGCAAAGTGCTCGCCCTGTAATTTTTACGTGGTTGCGATTTAGGCCCAACAGGAAAATACATAATTAATTGATGTGCTATCGTGAGTTTTGATTAAACGACTGTTTTTTCGCTTTCGCGTTAAAAAATACGCAGTCAAGATATGTTATTAAATGTGTATGTTCCCTAACTTGGCAACGTTGCTCGAACTACTCCGCAGTATTTAATATATGATGGTTTAATATAGGAAAAAAAACCGACTGGAGCTAAAGGTGCATTTATGATCGAATCGACTGAATGCGTTGAACAGATTGGATATTAGAAATTGTAAATGACGCCGGCCGGAACGAGATAGTTGCTGGTTGTCTGGTCATTGTCGATGATGGATTTATCGTTGGATTTCTTTGTTCTGCCAGCAGTACATGATATCATACAGCCTTAGATACGTTTCATTGAATATTGTAGATCTTAGTAAATTTGGCGACATCGGCTGCTGTAGTTTGCGTTTGATTACAGGACAGTGTGGAACGGGCTTATGGTTCGAGTTTTTTTCTAGCTTTTTAACATCGAATTTCACGAGCTACTTGCTGATTTTTGGCTTGATATCGTCCTCTTTCTTCAGAAAACCTTCTTAGGAGGTAGTGCGTATATATGTCTGATAAAAGTTTAAGAATTTTTAATTCACCCTGAGGGGAATATTACTTTTTCGGGCGATAGGGAGTGGCGTAGTTTATGGCTTGACTGTGGATGGGCTGGTTTTTGCCTAAAGTCAAGATTGGATTAGTAACTCGCCACGTGCAGTGTATTCTGGAACAAAGTACGCCGTTTCCTTTTTCGAGGAATGTCTGTAGAAGAGAGCGTTCGCTCCCCAATTCGTCATTACCATCGAAAAACCCTACGTAGTTAGGTAAATAAATACACATATCTTATATTTTGTACATACTCATTTATTTTCTGTACAGAGGGGATTTATTTTATCAGAGTAGAAGTAATTTCATTATAGTTTTTTACGGGTGTCAGAGGGGATTGAAATACTGCACAATATTGCTATATAGAGAGTGTTACTTTTGAAAATTTATTACTTCTTGCACGTATATCATGCAATATCATCACACAAAAGATAATTTAGGCCTGGAACAGGCAAAGCATGATTTATTTACACTCATTATTTTTACAAGAAGTGATACTCTAGGGAAAATAAGCGTATTAAATAATAGTCCATGATATAGTTCTCGTATCATATTGCAGTCGAACACTCATAGCAGATTCTTTGTCTTTATGGGCACCCGTATTGTATAATAGGGTATAATGTCGTATAAAACTGTATATAATCTTTGATAAATTTAATTTCTACTTTAAATTTTGCTTATAAGAACTTGTAAAGTCGTACATAAGCTCTGTAAATTTAGATGACATAAATGAACAAGCTTTGTTCTTGCCTGGGGGTCTGAACTCTTATAAGAGCATACAGTGGTGATATTATTAGTCAGTTTTCTTAGTATTTGATGTCTATCACCTGTAGGGTGATATGATGTTGGTTATATTATGACCTTTGCATTTTGGCAAGACGACTAATATTATTATTTTTAAATACCCTCATTATTATTTTTTTTAATACTCATTGAATTGGGAGTGTTCTGAAAGAGGAACTGCTTGAAATTGCAGTAAGTGAATGCATACTTGGCGCTTGTTCTTTTTCAGGGTTTTTTTTCCTTTGTAAGGAAGCCAGTTTTCCGGGGAGGCATTTTTGTTGGAAGCCAATTTTACCAGGAGCTATTCTGGCTGGAGCTGTGGTGCTTGGAGTTGTGTATCTGGAGCTGTGGTGCTTGGAGTTGTGTATCTGGAGCAAGCTATTGTTGTTTGGAGCGAGCTTTGCTTGAAGAGAGATTTAGTAACTAACCAAGGAGCTGTCAGTCAGTACGATTGGATGTGGTTTATTGGTATCAACTGTAGCCATAGAGGTATGGGGTTTACCTCAAATACCACTGAGAGTTTATGGTCCCAAGGTGCATAGCTGAAGTCTGCGTGCAGAAGGCCGTAGGTGATATCGGCGAAGACCAGTTAAGACAAGTTTAGGTTATATTTGTGATCTTTTCGGCATAATGTTAGTGGCGTGTCACTGATAATTTCACGCGTGGATTTTCAGCGTACTATTGATATTTTTCAGCGTATATTAGATTGCCTGTTTTAGAGTTTTTCCGGCGTTGTATCATATCGCGTGTTTAGTTTTCTTCGTGGTACTGATATAACTATACTCGGTACTGTTTGGGTGTAAGCGTAGCTTACCTATGTAAATCTAATTAACTGCTGAATCTACTAGTGTGATTCTATTAATGCTCATGTTTTTATGTATTACCTTTCTTTGATCTTACAATTTGATTTATATTGCGTTAAATGATCAACATTGTCGTTCTGATTTATTGACTATTCAGTTTAAATAATTTTACATAACGGTATTTTATAACCTGAATCAGTAAGCTTTATTCATGTACAACTGCGAGACGTCTACCATGGTAAACGCGCCCAAAGTTTAGTAGCTGCTATTAGACGGATAACTGTGATTATTGATTAATTTGTTGGACTTGGTTTGATCTTATAGATAGCTGAAGCGTGCCTAATAATTGTTCGATCATTCTTTATCTAATTCACTTCTAGTATAACGCAATTTCAATTCAAATTACTGTCGATATATTTATGAGCATATAGGTTATTAATCGCTTCCAAATTAAGATCTTTTACCTTTTGTTATATGTTTATATCATTTTGATTATTGGAAGTAATATGACGACACGTTACTGTCAAACCTAACGAACGCCAATAAAATTTAAACCTGCACGAACGTGACCATTTTTTATTTGCTCTGAAATCCATCAACCAAACGATTGTATTTATCAGTCGTCTGGATTTTAAATCGCCCTTTGGTAGCGGATAATCGTCGATTTTGGGTCGCCCTTATGGATTCTTAAGACCGAGGATCTTCCTGTTTGGATCTGCGGATTTGGATACTTCAAACTGGTGGCGCCCTGGTCAAAAGTAAGTAATTGACCCACTCCCACGCCGACGAGCAAGTCGGAGCACACATGTTGCGCTGGCCGCATCCTTAAGGGTAGGTATCATCTTATTCATTATATCTCGCTAACACATTTAAAAGGGTTTTACGCGCAACAACAAGGTTAGCGGAACGCGGGTCGAGTGTAAAAATTCTGTTTCGGTATTATGGATAAAGCTCTGTTTTAGTGCATGTTGCCGAAGGTTCCAAACCCCAACATAGATGTCTAAATCAATGAAGATGTTTTACATTAGCCAAAACGACGGTTGAATTCTTGCAGATGAGCAGTTAGCTAAAACCGAGTCTCCCTAAAGGTGATCAGAATTAGCCGAAATCGTATCTAAATACATGCAGATATCTATTAGAAACCTTGTGGGCAAAAGCGCACAGCCATGAAAAAAATAATTATTATACTTCGGCGTAGATACACTTCGAACAAAGATGATTTAATACCTCGAAGTCCAATACATTTGTATTTTATATTTTGGTAGTTCTAGTCTCCGTCACAAATTTTACACCATATAAACTTACTTACCGTATTAAAGATTCCAATTTATTTCTAAATTCCAACATCTCAGTAGGAATGTATTTTGTTTTATTTTCCTCAACTATTGCTAGCACGATAAACTTTCCAGTCTGCATAACGTCCTTGATATTCTCAGTTGTAAGTTTAGGGAATGTATCAAAGCGTTCTTCGTTAATCCATTTATGTAACGTAGCATTTAAATAATCCTCATCATTCGTATGATTTTCAGCATCAGCTAAAATATTATGTATTTCCTTGTTATGGGTGATTAAATCTTGAGTTATACACAACAACCTGAGTGATACATTTAGTGATCTAAATTTACAATGTATACAGGTACCAAGTTTCAAACTGATAATATTACTTTACTACTCGTTACATCAAGGGAAGATACTATTCTTCAAAACATGGTACCGGTAATAACAGGACGCTTATAGTAATATTGTATAACTGTACTGATCTGCATAAATGGCACATCTAAAATTTTGATCCAGTTGGATAACCTTAAATTTGAACCAGTAGATCGATTGAACTGATTTTCTTTTTATTATGTAAGTTGATGTATTTCCGAACATATAACGGATATAACGAAAATGTAATCTCTATACGTTTTGTAGTCAAATAAAATTTGCCTTACCTCTTGGTGTTTGAGAGCTACACGCTTTTAAGCAAAGTAATGCAATTCAGACTTACGCTAAGCAATTCAGACTCACGCAATGCAGTTTTGCCTCACGGCCAACAGATCGGTATACAATATACTACGTATTGGGTTCACTATTTAATTGTCTTTCAACCAAGGAAGTTTAATTTTCATAAACTCTCAACGCCAAAACAAAACTACGATACAATATTTTGGAACTGAAATACAGAAAACTAAAAAACCCCGTTTGGCATATTCTCAGTTAAATTTGCCTGGGCAGCTCGTAAAACTTCCAATTCGATTCCCTATGGAGAAAACAAAAAAATCGGGATTCACCCGTAAAAAACTATCAGGGGTCGTTATGGTTCTTGTAATATCTGTAATATTTATGTTCTACAGAAGTCGCGTGGGTGATGCACGATATTTTGATAGCAGATTTTGATTGATAGCATTCACGCTCTCAAGTTTCCTACTTTTAGATTTCCACATATTGTAGGATCATTTACTTGTGATATATTTACTTTCCTCAAGCTCGCTTTTGGAGCTGTCTGGAATCGATTTTGGAGGCATCGTTGCCCTTTTCCCTTCGAAAACTAGTATCTGATCTGTAGTTTCTTCGTACCTTCGTATTACTATACGTATTGTTGATTCTTGCACCCAAATCGCTCGGGTGACGTATCTTCTGCTTCTGCCATCTTCGATCAAATTCATAATTCGAGCTACTTGATAGGGTGTAATTTGGCGAGTCATTATTGCGCTAACTACTGCAGATATTAAAAAAACTTGTCAATATATTTCACAAGAATTATCAAAACAATCAATAACTATTTCTTATAATTTATCATGTTATGTCTAGGACTCTTATACTTTAATTATTGGTGTTTAGTGTAGGTCATTAAAGCGTTTAGCCAATAACACCTTATTGAGTCAGTTTTGGTATAGCCCTCAAAGTATACCTATTAAGCAACAACAATAAATAAAAAAGTTTTTAATGCTAATTAAATCCACATGGGTATATGTCTTATTTTGACTAAAAACTTGTTTTTGATAGATCCAGTAGAATGTACTCACAAATAATAAAAATAGAATTTACCTGAATACTCTTGCTATCATTGAAATAATTTTCTCGGCATTTTATTGAGGTTTAAATATTAGATAATATTTAAATGCAGTAATGGTTGAGCATTATTCGAGGAAAAGTAAGTCGTTTTCTGCTTCATGGTAACATTCTTTAATGCTGATGCATTGAATTATTAATTAATTACTTATCTTATTAGCAATATAGGCGATTTTGTAGATAGATTCGCATATACGAATAAAAATAAGACGAATATTGCTTGCCTTGATAAAAGAAATATTCTCCCTCCTTATGTACAAAAATAGCAGGCAGCTTTGAAATGGAATGTCCTTCTTTATAGAGTTCTTCATCAATTGAATAGAAGAATGCATAGGGCTGTAAGGTGTGTGCTGTCGTAAAGTAAACATCCCATAAGCGACCTAAAAATATTTAAAAGCACTAGCATAATCTTTTCTATAAACAATTCATATATCAATCAACAAAATATCCAACTAAGCATGGGGGAGTATATAAAGACTATAGTTTAAGGTCCGATGATTCAATAGTCACCTACATCTTAGATCCTAGAATTTAAAATTGAACTTCGACATTGCGCTGAAATTTGTAGCATATCTCTGCATAACTTTTCAGGAAGCCCAATTTATAAAACATTTTCTACTTCTGTCACAGTGGATAACCAACATATTTCCAGTTTGGATCAATGAATATTGGTTGAATATTTAGTAGATGTCTAGTTAAGTTATTATGTAAGGTAGCCAGATCTGGACATCCATCAAGTATACATTTTTATCTAAATAAGCACAAATATGATAATTATTGCTTATGGACCCTTGATATCAAATGTATGTCCACAATGTCCAGCTGTAAATACGTACAAAATCAAGAATATAAATTTGGCACTATTTGCATATTCAATGGATTTGTTCAAAAACCATTTGAGCATGTTTTCAAATCTAACGATTTAATTTGTATTATATTAACAATCCACGTCACTTGCTTGCATTCCAAAGAAATCAAAGAAATCTCGGCGATACTCCTAGCGCCATTTCTAGTTATAACGTTTACTCATCTGCACTCGGCCGCTCGACACAAGAAAACAGATTGCTTTAAGTTATTCGGCAATTTGCCCAGAAGCAGTCCTGCATCTAACCGCATAATTCGTGCTAGACCAATGACATCAATGTATTTTGAACCCCAAGGCCGTGTAAGCTACACTGCAGAAATGCATTCGGCGATTCGGCCAATCACTGAGCTTTGACAAGCGAAAACGGAGGTAATCAAGTTAGCTTCTAAATTTCCGATCTTTAACAATCGAATTTTATAAAAACTAGTTAACGAATTTCTACCAGGTTTGTGTTAAAATTCATAAGTTTATTTTAGACAATCTCTGATGTTGAGGTTTATATAACTTCTCTGTATTTACATTATTTGCCCTTTCTATTTCCGAAGTGTTGCATCTTCTCCCGCCAGAAAGAGAGGAGTCAATGCCTCCGAGTTGATCTAGTTCTCACGTTCTAGATTTCAATAGCATCTTGACCCTCACACAAGTAAGCCGCGCTAAGGTGCGCTCCCGCTGGCATGTCGTCGGCCATGCCAGGCAGTTTTCACGTGTTGAGAGCCCCTAATCTATCAATATCTCTATTCAACGGCATTTGTGGTACCCTGCCATTGCGACATCTCGTCGTAGTCATCTTAAGCCTACAAGTAAAGGTATTTATTGGCACCCGGCCATCTCTCTCAAAAGTAAGACGCTGTACTAAGCGTTCCCATTGGCAACCAGCCATGGGGGCTGTATTCTCTGATTCTCTCACAAGTAAGACGCTGTACCGAGCGCTGTACTAAGCGTCCCCGTTGGTCCTCGGGCATGGGGGTCTCTGATTATCTCCCAAGACGCTGTAATAAGCGTTCACTCGGCATTGTGTCATGTAAGTAAACACACTCGTTTACAATCACTCTCTCATAAGTAAGACGCCCGTTGGCACTCGTCCACGGGGGTTCATTTCTCTGATATGCTTTAATATAATATAAAGTTTCTCACAAATGCTATTTCCACTACACGGAGTTTAGTCTACCTATGCGACCTGCATAGCGTGTTTCAGTATCCATTTTTGCGTGTATGAAAAACCGCATTTTCACAAGGGCATCCCTCTCATGCCATATGCATAATATGTCTGCATTTCAGTCTCAAATCTCAATCCACTACCATTTGAGTCATTCTTATTTGCAAGAAGTCAAGTACATTGTATATAGAAAAAAGAAGCTAAGGAGTGTTTTTAAGCGACTTTCCTCTATGCTGAAAGATAAACTGCTTATTCGATTGAACGTTGCTTGTCATTTGGTGAATATAGTGTACATAGTAGCTTATTGTGGATATTAAGGGAATATTTATCCTGTCATTATTGGTTGCATATTATTGTATTTCATCTCAGAATTATCTCAGCTAATCGAGCTCACACGGAGCAGTTCCGCAGGAACTTCATCCAACATTTAACTGTACTTAGCTGTAAGATTCTGTTTATAATCATATACTTGGTTAGGATTACAACTGTTTATGCAATGCCTTAGCTTTTAAAGGTATTAATCTTTTGATATTCTGCAAGGTCGATACCTAGCATCGACAGATATTGTCCATATCGTAGCACTGACTACAAAGAATGATTTAATGTCTATAGTTTGTTTATTTATGAGCTTCAAGTTGTTTTCAGGTAAAATAACTTATCAAAATATTCATATAATGCTGAAGGTTTTTGTTTTATTTACAAATTCACTTTAGAACTAGCCCCTATGGTAAATTTTAGTGCCTATGAGCATTCTCTGTTTGTTTAGAAAATCAAC
This sequence comes from Pissodes strobi, assembly GCA_016904865.1. Classification (NCBI taxonomy): domain Eukaryota; kingdom Metazoa; phylum Arthropoda; class Insecta; order Coleoptera; family Curculionidae; genus Pissodes; species Pissodes strobi. The sequence goes on from JAEQML010063514.1 coordinate 13,778, forward strand.
CAAGATCGAATCTACAACACGATTTAGTGTCCTCTTAATTATCCGAAATTATAATTTGCAACAATTAAACGATTTTATAGGCTAAATTATATTTACGCCTTGAAAAAAGAAAGATCTTAAGATTTTTTAAAAATATTTTTTCCACATTTATGTTTTATTTAGACTGTTAAATTTACTTCTATTTTGCTCAACACGATCCGTAAAACAGAACCCGATACAAAATGTTAACCAAAAAATAGGTCAGACTGCCAAGAGAGAGATGAATGCATTAATCATTAATCTCAACCTTAACTCGAGCTGGACCATCAGTCTCTTGGAGTGATCGAAGTTTTGAAGTGTAGTGTCGATCTCGTGCAATCCACCTCACTACTAAACAAATTATTTTCCCGGTTTATTTTAACGAATATCGATTCGAGAAATGAGGATTAGAAGTAATTTTTTTTCGACAACCCAAAATATCCGAATAATTTGCACAATACATCCTTATATATAGGCACATCCTTAGCTCTCATTTTAGTTGGCATTTTTCGTATTATAGGTATATGGTTTTTAGTTGCTCCATCGATAATAACGCAGAGGTAGAAACATTTACTTTTTCTGCAAAGTATTGAAAAATTTAAATAGGCAGCAAGTATAAAGTAAGTATCAAATTAAGTAAAGAAATATTTGTGTACCTATCATACAGTTTTTATATCTAAATTGATTGATTGAGTTCGTTGGAAAGACAATTAGGTGGTAGGAGTCACCGAGTGGATGAGGCCTAACGCGTCAAAGCTGTACCTCCTGGGTGACGTGGAAATCAGTTAAACAACAATTAAAGATCATACTTTTAGAATTAAACTTGGTACCTATTACTCCTAAAACATTTTCTTTTTACAATACTAAGTTTTAAAAAAAATCCTACATTTTTTGTAAATTATATTAGACGTTCATTCTAGCAGTCATTTATAATTTAATGAAAGGCGAAACATTTTTCATTTACTAGCTATTTATTTTACAATACAAATAAGTATATGCTCTAACTACTATAAGCTTATATCTGTGACGTTTTCGGCGTCATACAACAATGAGCCATCCTATCAGGGAATCGAATCTGCAGTTACTGCATGACATACCGCAACAGAATCATACGTGATATATTTGAGAATATTTCAAGTTAATGGTATAGACGAGAAACATTACTGGCATCACCCGACATTTAGTAAAACGACTTTAGCCGCGGCGTTTTAAAAGTATGTAATCCTATCCTAATTCCTCACGATTTTAAAGCAGCAGGTTTGAATCTGATGAATTAGACTAATTCCTAAGCTAATATGCATGTCTTCGCCACGCACTATCGAAAAGACTCAACCACTACTATAATACTTTAGCTCAAAATGCACGTAAAATGTCAGCCAATTTATAGATAAAACTAGTTCTATACATCAAAGAAAGGGCAAAAACACCACAAGCCCGCATGCCAACACAGCTCAAATTATTCATAGATACTTACTTGCTACCTATTTAAGCAACCAAAATAATGAATACCGATACTGCCAGTTACCGACCACATCGTTGTGAGTTACTAAAGAGACAAATAAAAAAAGTAACGAATGTGCCATGTAGCGAATATAACGAAAATAACAGCTCTTTTAACAACTCCTTCTATACCTGCACGGTTCACCTAGGTCGGCCTTCCGTTCCTCGAACGGGAAAAACAAACTACCAAGAATTGCTCCTTCCTTCTTCGGGAAGTAAAGACCACCTTCTAACCTTTTCTGGATCTCGACAGCTACTTTCTCGGTCGCTGTGAATTACATCTTACCTCTTCGTGATTTAGAAAGCCACTAACCCACTTTAAACACTGACGACTCGTATGCAGTTTAGGTAATCTACCACCAACCGTGCCCAGCCAATAAGACGACGTAATTGTTTCGCTGGCTATCTAATAACAGTTACTAGGAATTCTTGGGAATCACTGGGCACAGCGTCGGGAACCGCCAAGCCCTTAAAATGCCATTTTAGAATTTGTCCAGTGGCCTAAATGCTGCCAAATCTAAGACACATGTTTACAACACCATCTACCGGCCTATGAACTTGACCTGGCAAAGAAAAATTAATCGATCATTTGGCACTTCCCGAAACTGCTCGAATAAACTTCAACCTCTGGATCTATATATGCTCCATCCGTTCAAAGTCCAATGAAATTCTGCGGTCGAATCGTAGTCACTAAGGAATACAGCTAATCCGTTCTCTATCTATAAAATAGATGAATGTGTTGGAGTTGCGTTCGAAATATCTACGACTACTCAGAACATCATAGCAGCACATCGGGTTTTAAAAAATGAGGTATATTCCCATTCGGCAAACACATATTCACAGCTGATGATTATCTTATCAATAGCCTCGCTGGTAGAACGAAATTAGATGATCGAGTTGCTGGTCTCAACAACAAAAGAGACAAGAAGAGCTTATTTCTCCTGAAACAGATGAAATAGATCAATGTAATGAATCAACGAATACTAAAAACGCTAAAATAATAGAAAAAGAAAAGTGGGAGGTTAACTGTGTGTAGCCAAAAATTTTAGATTGAAGTAGAGCACCAGATTTAAAACCAAATAATAGATGCATTGAAAGAAAAGGTATTATGGCATAAATCAGCCATGAAATAAATATTATAGAAGACAAAGCTGAAGAAAAAGGGCATAATTTGAAAATGAAACAAGGCAGATAAAAGTCAAAACCAGGCTATTCGAGTCCTACAGTGACGAATCCGATGATAAACCTTGTGGAGAACAGTCTGGGGATTCTCCTGAAGATTCGAGTGGTATCCAAGATCTTACTGATATACATCATTTAGACCGACTACCCACTCACTGTTAACGATTTATAAATTATGTCAAAGATATTTTGGAAAAATTGGTTGTTTTAAATCGCTTTCTCTGAAAAAGTACAAAATTTTATAACTTTTCATCTACCCATCCAAAGAAGCTGTTTAAGCTGTAAAATTGTTTAAATGTGTAAAATTGATATTCTCAATAAAGTATCTATCCTCAGGTAGCACAAAAATTCCTGTACGACTCGATCTTCGTTGAATGTGCGATAAATAAAAAATATTTAGTATGTGTTTTAGTCAACTTTCCTTTCTTTGTTTTTTTTTTGTGTCAAAAATATGTTATTCGTCGTTTTATCTGATATATATTATTTAAGGAATACGTTTTTTAAGTGTTCAATTTTCTTTTTGAAAAACTTAGTATATTTCAATGTAAATCGCCAGTCGACAACTAAAAAAAAATAAGACTGATGTTATAATGGCTGTACGGAGAAGTTTAAAGCATCTTGCCTGATTCAACAACCAATATTTTCCACCATGAATAGATTTTCGGTTATACCTAGAATGTATCATTTAGTTTTATTTTTTACAAACATTTTTATATAATATTTATACATAAGTTCAGCCAAGAAAGGAAAACAAGATATTTTGAGGATAACATGATTCATGTTCAAAAATACACATGAAAATACATTGATAGTAAGTTTTTTTAGATAACTTTTTTGCAAATGCTGACTCGTTTATATTCCTGATCACTTTCCCTCATAAGAAATTAAGAATAATCCCCTATCATTTCCGGATCTCATCTGCTTTGTTAGCGTTGCTCCATTGTAAGTGAGTATGTCTTGATGGAACCTTTCACCTTGCTGGTCACTAACCGTATCCAAATTTTATGGGAAAAAATTAATAGGGAGTGCAAGAGACATGCTACCCATTTTGCACTAGCTTTCAAGTAGTTATTCCTACAAGTATTTCGCAGTGTTCTACTTTTTTTCTTTCCTAAAAGCTCCGAAATAATGATTTTAAAAGAACACCGCGCAGCTAATTCAACATCACTTAATTATTGATCAAACTGTTGATCCTTTAGTAGTTTTCTAATTTGTGGTTCAACAAATATTTCTTCCTTAAGCTTAGCATCACTTAGTTTAGGAAAAATTTGTTAAAGGTATTTAAATGCATCTCCTTCTTTATTTAATGCTTTAACTAATTTTTTTATCAATCACAGTTTAATGTGCAATGGAGGTAACAGAAATTTAGGATCAACATGAGGTATACTACTAAGTAAATATCACTCTGTCCTAAGTTTGAGCTTGAACTTCGAAAATATTTTGTAAACATTCAAGACAAATTATAAACAACGCGAGCGATCAACGCAAGCCATTATAAACCTTAAACGTCCAACGATAAACATGTTTTATTATATAAATACTCAAGCTAGCCCTCAGTTCGGCAGACTTTGTTTCTCACCTAAACTAGTTCCATGCATACACATATGTGCGTGGATTTGGCTCCCCATCTAAAGTAGTAAAAGTTGAATCTACGATAAATTTATCAATGTTCTAAGAAAGATAATTTCAAACTAGAAACTGTCAAAGTAGTTAGAGTGCAGTGTAAACTTTGAGTGGAATTAAGTCAAAGCTAACCATAAATAAAGCACAACAGAACTCTTAAAAATTATATTATAAAACAGTGGCCAAAGACCTACAAACAATTCAAAAGTATACCTCAATCGAACAGATATACGCACCTTAGTAATCGGGTACAGTGTAAATTTACAAAGTCTTTGACCAATAGATATTGTGATTGTTTTTAACTGAAGTGCCTTCGTTATCATTTCTTCTCCCCTGGCGATGATCGATCCAGAATATGAGCTACATAACCTGCACGCCATCCAAGGCACAAGAGGAATAGAGGTTCTTTTGCTGCCATTATGGAGCAGAACTGCTTTTAAGCTAGGTTTAGAAGCACTAAAAGAGAGTTTTATCAGCAATACCGAAGCAGAATTTTTGCAATCGACGCGCGCTTTGCTAACCGTGCTAGTATCATCAGGAGATAATTAAGGCAAACTTAAAATCTACCTAACCCTATTTTATACTAACTGTTTGCTTAATCACGCGAAACCAAATAGGACCAATCCTCGCATCCTACTAGTCACGCTCCATCAACTAATATAATGAACTATACGGAATAGGCCCTCTAACTCTATTTAAACTATTCTTACATTAAATAGTTTTCGAACTTTCATATGCGTCTAATAATCTCATATCAAATACACTATGAATTAATTTTAAATGTTTAATAAAATTGATAGATTAATCGAATACCTACTTACCTGTATGAAGATTAATCGTAATTTTCCGAGCTTGTCTTCCGATATGATTACATTATAGTTTCTGAATCACCATACCCATCGATACGTTTTTAAAGCATAACATTTTTTATCTTCAATCCGAGCCTGCTATCTCACCTCGATGCTTCCTCATTCTGTTTTAGAGCAAAATTGCCCGCTTAAGGGGCATGTGGTTGGGAGGGTTGTAATCCTATCGGAAGACAAACTCGGAAAATTACGATTAATCTTCATACAGGTAAGTAGGTATTCGATTAATCTATCAATTTTCCATCGCTTGTCTTCCGATATGATTACATTGTAGCTGTTTAAAGCTAGATGGTGCAATTTTGCATTATTCTACCTCCAATCCTGAGAATACCACAAAAAACACAATTAAGTGGTTCAATTCAACTCTTTTAAGTATGACATGAAAAAATCAATGAAAATTCTGTCCTATAAATTCCTTAACCACTTAAAATATATTTTATTTAACATATATTATTGACATACAATCGGAGCAAAACAAATATTATAAATTGAACCTTAGGCAACGGAATACATAAAAGGCTACCTATAAAGGCTAAGATGTACTCAAATTTAAAATTGTGTTGGCAAATATGTCACTGGGCGTACCTAGACGTCGAGCATAGAATCTGAAGAAGTGTCCGATTTATAGGACTCTACCCTGCTATATTCTTAATGACATTTATGTTTACGTCAAACTTAAAGGCTGCTCACGTACTGGCGTGTCTTACACTATATCCGGTAAAGACGTTAACGTTCATACCATACCACTGTTTTTAAAAATTAAGTTGATCCACCTACGCAAGGTTTGAGTTATTGCGTGGTGATGTGGTTTTTGAGAGTTAAGAATAGGGATGTATAATTGGAACGAAGGTGCACGGTGACTTTAATGTACTGTTTTATAAAATTTGCGACACATAATAGGTAATTCTGGTTTTTGAAAATACGGAAAATAGGCTGGTTTTTATAGGGAGCTGAGGTTTAAATTTTTTCCGAAATCTTCAATTTTGTCTGTAGAGTCTCTATTATTGTCAATCGTAATTTTGCTTAATGCTTGGATCCGATGCGCTGAACTTAGTGCCATAATTGTTACCGTTTTCTTTGTTAGTTTATCAGGTGATAGAGATTGTAAATGGTAAAGTGTTGATAAATATAGTAATACAGGTTCAACTTTCCATGTAAAATCGTATTTAGGTTTAGGGGGCTTTAACTTGTAGCTTCCCTTCAAAAATATTTTTATTATATATTAATCCCTATTAGGCGGTGAAACCTAAAGTTATCTATAGGTACTTATCAAGACCTAAGAAGCTCCTTTGTTTACTTCGCGAACTAAAAAGACCAGATAAATGTTTAAAATATAAGTAAAGACATCGAAATTTTGCTGTTACAGAAATTATAATACCTACTTATTAACACAAGCGTTGTATTTTAAATATTAATTAACAATTTGTTTTAACAAAAAATATTTATAGGTACGCCTATGTTATTACTATTAAGTTAGCAGCAGTTTAGACAGTAGGATAACGTTGACAGTGTTGTTGTTAGATATATTTTATATATCGTTGCATTATTATAAATACATAAAGCAAAAATACTAAAGGCTGGTGTTTTATTAACACAAGAACAAGTAAACCAATTTTAAAATAACAACATTGTACTGTTTCCAAGTTCCTTCTGAGATGGATGCAAACATTATTGGGATGGCGTGACCGGAAATGCTTCTTTGAAGAAATGCTTCTCAGACAGTTTCCTTGCCACCAGGAAAATTTTCCTGTATAAGAGATGAGAATGTCTATAGAGAGTAACCAATTTTTAATCGATTTAAAAGTCAACGGTTTCCCAACTAATAACCTAAGAAACAATGTATAGGACCAGGGTTGTAATAGCCACACAGGTACTACCAATATTCCGGTGGCTTCATCCTGTATAGATTTATCTAAAGCATTAAATATCATAAAAAACAAGGAAAAGCGTAAAAATACTTATCATGCCAAGAAATTGTAAATGCATCGACTGCTGTGGAAGATGGATCCGGAAACCAGGAAATATATTTATTGCATTTTGCATTATAATAAGATGCAAACAAATCTAACCGCTTATTATTTTCTGATATACCTGCTTGTTTAGTTCGTATTCTGTTTCAACGGAAGTTTGTCTTGATGCCATATCGGCTTCCTTTTTGGTTTTGAAGCGATATAAGATGAAAAGAGTAATATACGATTTGTTCTCACCAGAATAAAACTTGAAATGTTATATTGGTTAAGTTTCGATATTTTACGCTTCGTCCACGATTAAGGCAGGATATTATCGATTCTAAGTAAAACTCCAATATTTTCATTTGATTTAGTAAATAATTTTAAGCCATGACAAGCAACTTTAATTTCGAGCCATGACAAGCAGCTTTAATTTCAAGGTAATTAATATGCTTAGACTTGTCGGCTTCTTCCCAAAACTTGCGACATTTTTGTCAGTTACAATAGCCTGTAGTAGACGCAGACGCATAAGGAAAAAGAAACAAAATTCCAATGAAAACGTACTAGGCTTCATATTTACAGTATATTCTAGATTATCTATCCACCAGCTAATAATTTGCTTTGTATCTTTTGAAATTAATATTCAGTCATTGTACGACTTTCCTATTAAGGCTTTAAATTTTGCGCGCCCTTGTTTTTTGATACGATGACGACTCCGAGGAACGGCAGGAGTCGCTACTACCAAAACACAAATAATTGTTGCAAAATCTCGAATAATTTGTAGTACCTGTCTTGTTAACATATTTTTTAAATTGCCTCTTTTATTGAATTAATTTTCTTAAGAGGTAAAGAAACGGTCCAGGACACGGTCCTCTGAATTAAGCCCTACGTATCCTAGGTAAGTTATTTTTATGATGGTATTAACTGACTTTTTCTGTATTTATAATAAATCTTAAATCATTTAGGAGCATTATGCACATTACAAAACAGTAAAGTGCATCAGCCAAGCATGACAAAGGGTTGGTGTTGTTAGCTAACGGCCCCTACAGTTGTTGGCACATGCCCCAATTGGTGTTGCAAATAATTAAATTTGCACAAAATAATGTGCGGGAGATATTTAGTCAAATAACTATACACCGTGTAAAGTATACAGCTGTTTTGCAGACAATAGCCATCAGGAGATAATTTAGTCAAAACAATTTACACCCTGTAAAGTATGCAGATATTTTGCATGCAATAGAGAGTCCATGATTGCAATCTTAATTAAATAGCTCCACGCCCATATTAAAATATATACTGTTGGCTCACAGCCTTTTAACCGCTCAAGTGATGATAGAATTTACTGAATAGCCCACGGCTATCCCTCAGAAAATATGGCCCAGGGCCTTAATGCCAAATATGTTTTGCCATAACACCCTGTAAGGTATGCAGCTATGTTGCAGACAATAGTCTGCGGGTAATATTTTAGTCAAAACAGCTAACAGACTGTAAAGTATACAGCTATTTTTCAGACAATAGTCTGCGGATGATATTTTAATCAAAACAACTAACACCCTGTAAAATATACAGCTATTTTGCAGACAATAAGGAGTCAGCCAATGATAGCAATTTTAATTAAATAGGTCCACGACCTTATTCGAAATATATACTGTTTTTTGTCACTATTGGAATTGATTATTGCTGCATAAACAGGGGAAATATTATACACACAAGTGTATCTGATTATCATTTGGCCGTGACAAGTTTGGAGTTGGCATAATAAACGATCACTTCTAAGCAAGTCAATAGACAATTTTTAGTGGAGAAGTCCAATAGGTAGGTCCTCGACTCTAGGCTTAATCAATTAATAATTTATAATAAAAATAATATTAAGAATGTTTTGTATTGCGAAGATCTATCCTTTTTCTATGCCCTTGGCAAGAGTTTTTCGATTTAGTGCTATTTGTATGCAAATTATAAGGCCCTCGGCCTTTGCTCTATTTAACTCAATCTGAATTTTTCGATTGAGTGCAAATTATTAGGCCCTCGACCTATGTACAATCTAACTCAATCTAACTAGCTCTTTCTGGGGAAGTCGAATAGTTAGGTCGTCGACCCTAAGCTTAATCAATTAATAATTTATAATAAAAATAATATTAAGAATGTTT
>JAEQML010063515.1:0-23061 GCA_016904865.1 Pissodes strobi
GAAGTTTTCAGGAGGAAGATGATTATGAATATAGTAGCAGCAAGTAGCACATTTCATATATCAGGAAGAACTGAACGATATTATTCATGATCTGATTCTTCCTACAAGGGGGTGAATATTTCTACGTATGAGAGAAGAGAGTCTAAGCTGACAGTATTTTTTGCAATGGAATATGACTTGGTTTACTGTCACGATATTCCAGGTTTAATGATCGAACTTGGCCTTTCGCATAAACCTACAGAGAGGGGACTGTTTATTAATTCTGTGAATACAAGTCTAAAGACAGTTTTATTGCTTCAATAAAATCAATCAATGACTCTTCCTGTGGGTCATGATGTAAATATTAAAGAGGAATGAATATCTGTGCCGATTTAAAAGTTGTTGCACTATGGCAACACCTAATATTGTTATTTTTATGCGAAAGGGACAGTACACTCAGAAACCAATATTATGTAAGTAGTTAAATAATGGCCGAAACGTGAACACATTGCGCTCGATCCGAAATAACCCTTAATTGAGCAACAGAACATATATTTACCTCCTCTAAAATAGAGCTTAAAAAGGCCTGAACAGAGAAGGAAATGCTTTTCTTTATTTGAAAGAGAAATTCCGCGTATATAAGTGAGGCAAAGCTTAAAGAAGGCATGTTCGTTGGACCACAAATACGAGAACTTTTCAAGGACAATAACTTTGAAATTGCACTATTGGAAAAAGAAAATAGGACATCGATTGCTTTCAAAAATGTCTGTAGCAATTTCCTAGGAAATAAGAAACCAGAGAATTATACAAAACTAATTGAAGATCTTATCCAATCTTACAAGGAATTAGGTTGCAGCATGTCACTTAAGCTGCATTTTATTTACTTTACTCGCATTTGGAATACTCTCCTGAAAACGGATCTTTCTCCGTTTCAAATTGCTCAAATGGGAAAGCGGTACAGTGGAATTGACCTCAAACATGCTGGGGGACTCTTGGAATCTTATATGTGAAACCGATAGCAGCGAACACAAACGAAAAAATTCAATAATATAATATTTTTAAGTCCACAATAAATGTTGAGGACACACCCCAACAAGGGTATTAACTTATCATTTTTCACCGTATAGTTTTGTGATAACACCCTGTATGTTCATAGTACGATTTATCCATAATTACAATCCGAATAAATTTATTTCAGCGCAGGTAAGCAGTAATTTGTGCATTTAAAGCATCGTACTTCAGTTACTCCTTAGTCCGAACCTGGATTGTCGATTTCATTATATAAAACAATCGCTGGAAATGTAGCTAGTTGTCACTCTCCGTTAAGGAAAACGTTTTTAAACGTTTACATTTAATATATCTTTGTTTCCGTCAATGTTGTCTAAAGAACAATATGTCAAATAAAGAAAGAGCATCTTTTACCTTCTCAAATGCGATGCAGTTCCCGCTTTTGTCTACACTTCTGCAGAAACTAATTTAATTCATCAAGTACCCTACAAGCATTTATCCGGTAAAACATAGGCCTGTGTCGCCGCTCTGTTTGACGTCTAGATATTTAGTTGAAGAAGTGCTATATGACTATTAAGGCGTAAAACATCCACCTCGTCATAGCTCTGTTGACGCCGAGCCATTAGGCCATTTTCCCATTGGTTTGCATAGATATTTAGGAAATATCTCGTGTACTCTGTGTTCCCCTTTTCCAACTTGGATTAGGGACTTGTAACAGTCCGATTTTGCCAATTTCAAATATTTTTGAATTTCATTTATATGTCACATTTAGGGAAAAAGATGCTGTATTTTGCACTCATCGGTTTATTAATTCTAAATTTATTGATTCGATTTGCTAACAATTCGCTTGAAATTGCCGCTTTTCTTAATGTAAATTAACTCTATTCTAAGTATAGGTTAACGATATGTGTATTTAGTTGATAGGCGATGCACATTATTATTATTAGAATAGCTTGGCTTGATTTATATTACATTATCGTGGAACAGCCAGCAAACCGTTTTATATTTTTAGGAATTCTGTTAATAAAACCCACAAATACGCTGCAGTAGATTCGTCGATCCATATTTTACTGACGGTGTGAATATGCCATAACCTTTTGGGAACCCCTTGGTTGAGGAACATCATTTGCCGGCCGCCATTTCTGAAGATCGTTAGATCGTTTTGGAACCTTCGCTTTTAAATATATTTATCACTTTATACGGCAGGCTGTAGTTTTTGTAAGGTTCGTTCCGAATAATAGGAACGGACTATCCTTCCGTGATTGTCGCTTTCGATTTAGATTTTTAAAGGTTTATCATTTTCGTAGGAGCATTTCCTAGCAATTCTTGAAAATGTAATTTTAGCTCACAATTTGTGGCTTCCGCCGTCGTTTATCATTCTAATAAACGAGAACTAAGGCGTTTATTACCTTAGAATTATTCCCTGTATCGAAATCACTGGGCATGTTTCAGCACATCACTACTTGCTGATTTGACGTAGCATTTAATCTCGTAGGCAAATTGACGGAAACCAATCGGGAGTTCTTCTGAGATTCCCTTTCAAGGCGAGTATAGTCGTATATAGACTCCACATTTAGTTTGTGATTTAATTCAACCCATTTATTGGGGATATATTGTGGAATCTCTTGGTGTTTTGACACGACCGATTTTTCGGGACCTACATACTGTACTAGAGGTTTTCCACATTCGTCAGATAAGACCGAGACCGACGAATTTCCCTAACCCTCACACACACTAACGAGGGTTTTTCTGGCGGGCCACAACCTTTACTGGAGGACCACAACTTTTACCTGCAACACCAGCAGAGCTTTTTCCGTTTAGATGGCTAGAACCGGTGGCGCTCAAACGACCCCACGACAGGGGCCGGGCATTTGCAGTACAACTCTCCCGGGCTAGGTTCTTTTTAATTAAAAAAAAAATCTTTATTTTCAAACTTTAATAAAAAAAAAACGTGTTGCAGACTCTTGCGTTGGGCGTTTTAGACGCATTTTCTCAAGACGTAGACGCTGTAACGTCTCTCCGGATCTATTCCTGTACTCAAGATTCGAATCAAGTTTATATCCCTGGTGACGTTAATTTGATAGAACTGCATAATAAACAAAACAACACGGTGTTGAGTGTGAACGGAGAAGTTTATAGTTCAGTAAAGAAAGGAGTTCGTAATACTTAAATATAATCAAGAAGTTCATCATCCCCTCCTTTGTGGACATCAAGGATTTAATAATAATTGTTTATACCGACCAGAGTATTTTGAAAAAAAAATTTTGATTTAGTTTCTTTTAATTTTGTAAAATTCGTACTTTAAAATGATTGTGACATTGATTATTATACTCCTTTTTTCAGTACTTTTTGTAAAAAGCGCAGCATTATTTAAAATTGTGAAAATGGAAAAGTTCATTATGGTGAATCATTTTATATGAATAAAATATCATCAATGGATTAATTCGGGTCTTACCTATCTAACAGACATAATCGCCCTTTCATCGCTACATTTCCCCCCCTGTCCTGGCCGTCGGATTATTTCCGTGCGCAAGCAAACAAATCAAAAGGGCCCGAAAAGAATGCTCCCCCCGTCCTGCAAGGGAAATTAACCATTTATTAAAACATCGGTGGACGAAGGGGTGAAAACAAAACGCATTAGGCATACGGATTATGTTATACGAGAGCCCTTCTATCGCGCTCCCCCCCGTTTAGGTTTGAGCGGTGTTGCCAAAACGTTACTCCGATTCTTAAAAAATGTAACTTAGGCAACATGTCAATTTTTTATTGGACGTTTGGAAAATGGGTACAAATGGGAGACAAAAAAATAGGACTGGTGATTCTTAGCACAGTATTCGATTCGTTGTAACTTTTTAAAATATTTTTTTAGGTGGACTAGTTATATGTGGTTAAAAACATGCAAAAAGTGGGTGTCTCGTTTCTTTTAGTGAGTGAAATATCGCAAGCGCCTATATTGAAACACCATGTATGGTTCGTCGCTGCCGCTGCGCCGTTTCTCGCTCTGAGAGCAAAACAAACAGAAACTGACCGAATGCATGTCCAAACTCAAGAAAAAAACTCAAAAATGCCATTTTTTACATTGTCTGGAAACCATTCGACAATTTATAGAAAACTCCTATGTAAAGTGCGAAATACAAACCATACTTCATACATCGCCTAAAGGATCCAGGCAATTTATACCAGGTATTCTATAAAGTGACTGAATTATGCACTCTGCCGGTGACATATTATATTGTCACGGCTAGCGACCATCTGTATGTTTTTGGGCTACCCTATAGCACTAGCCTGCCGCGTCTATGTTATTTCCTAAGGACTCATCATATATAGAGCAGATTCATGGCGCTCTGTTATTTTCCCAATATAGTGCGGCCGGACCGAGAAAATGGGCAACAGGCGCGGACGCTTCCGGAATAGTCCCGATATATATTTGTCTGAATATAAATAGACGCGCGGAACGCGTGTTGCAATTAGTCAATCATTGAGTGTTGAACTGTAGATCTATTAGTTGCAAAGTTATAAGAGTAATTTAGTGTGTTTAATTGTATACAGTAGAAAAAGAAAAGATATTCTATCGCTCCACCAGCGGCGTCCCCGCAAACATGTTTTCCGATATCAAAAAAACTGATACGCCACTGACATTTTTCCGTGTGGATATTCTTTTTGATTAACCTTGGCAATCCACATAAAAACGGACTCTTGCATTTTTCTCGTAGAATCTGGACAAAAATAAACATATTCAAAAATAAGTAAATTAATATTGCTTCATTTAGCAGTGCTGACAAATAACTTTTCAACACTTATTCAATCTTTAGTGACGTACTAATATTTGAGGGTGTGATTCACCAAGGGATTTTATGAACAAAAATCCGTATGAACATAGAAATGTTTAAATGTATTAATTTTTATTAACATTGATAATGATCAGTGGCAGTCCAAAAGAGACACAAAAAGACGAGAATCTTTTATTGAATGTAAAGTTCACCTTTTTATGTTTTTATAAAAAAACTACTAAACACAGAAAAAGTTTTTAATAAAAAAACATATATGAGAAATATCCAGTCCATTCCTAATTTCGACAACAAAGTAATTGCCATAACAGAAACAGAAGAATGAGCTTTACCTTTACATAAAAGTAAACCTCAGGTAGCAAGGTAATTTATTTTTTGTTTTTTTGTGCCCTTCCTCTGAAAACCACTGCCACTGAATTCAGTATTAATGTTAATAAAAACTTAAATCGTAATATGCTCATGCTCATATGGATTAATTCGTAAAATGACTTATGAATTTACGTAACCCGCCTATTTAAAATATTATTTGATTAAACCTGATACATTCAGTTTTGGGACACCCTGTATATATGTAAAGAAGGAAAAAATAAATTGAAGACGGGTTTTGCGAAGTTTTTTCGAGGAGATCCGAAAACGTATCGCTCGAAAAGGGGGAGATAGATAGTCAAAAGCCGGCGCAGTGTACGGTTCATTTTGGTGAATTGTTTTGCTTCTGTGTTTTAACATGTCATTACAGGTCAGTAAAATATTGTTATTGACATAATTTGGACAAGTATTTCCTTTATTCTCATGAATAATTCATATTTGATGGCATAACAGGTGTACATATTTAATGAAATCGTTTTATGCTGTGAACAACACTGCTTTAAATGAAAACAGAAAATGTATTATTTGCTGTCTTTTCGTGCTAGGATTTTAATTTTAATATGACTGAGAGTGTACGCAAGGGTCTTGATGAATCTATTAACCATTTCCTACCCTGACGGGAGAATATCCTAGTTATAAATGTAATGATCATTCTAGAGATATTGCCCCAATTTGCAACTAAATAGCTGGATAGCCTCCGTACTCCAGGACCTCAGTACCTTCCAGCGGAGTCTGGCTAACTAACAATAAGCCCTTCAGTTTTAAATGTATTGATACAAGTGTGGAACTACGAATTGTGGTACGGGAGACAGTAATTTAATTAATTATTATACTAATAAAGGTTATACAGCATAATTCGGTTTAGGAATTAAGATCGAGGGTTTCTCTGCCGTACTCTTTCCCCTCCTGAATTCCAGGCTGAGTCCGGCACATGACTAACAACATTCCACATATGATAAAAAAGGGCCGGTAACAGTATCATGTGAAATGGATATTTCTTTGCAAATAGGAAAAGTTATACAAAGGTATTGAGATATCTGATTTGTGTCTTGTATTATAGCGGTGATCTCCATTGGTGGGGACAATAAATCCTGATGTGATTTAAAAAATAGCATACATTCATATATGTAGGTGCCCACAACAGGGAGGACACCACACCTTTGAAACACCGGACGAGATGCTTCCATCCGCTCCATACCGTACATTTTACGAATACAGGATTTTTGTAGAATCATGATCCTGGATATGTCGGAGCTTCCACCCCATATCTTATTCTCGAAGGAACATATGCATGATATGCGATAAGTGCTGCCTCCATCCCAATATTTTTTGTGAGTACAGATAGATAGATAGATATTTATTTGATTCCGAGCACTACAAAGTTACAGTAGAAAGGAACAAGTCAAAAAAAAAAGTTACAATAAAAAAGTGATCAAAAATACAATAATTAAAATATGTCACATTATTACCTTACAAAAAAAATGTATATGTGTATAGGAAAGTATACAAAACATAACACAATAATATTTAAGTAACATAACATAAAGAATCAACAAACAAATAAATCAAACGAAGTCAGCGTGCGACAGTAACCCAAATAATATTTTAGTTAAAATGGTTTAAAAACTCCGAAATGGAGTAAAAAGCACCAAGGCATAATTTTTTTTTTATTACTCATGCATCATAATCAACGATTATCGCACGCTGTAGCGTGCATAAAATGATGTTTATGGTGCGCCTACTTTTTTAAAGGTTGCTATAGAAACATTTGATCATGTCAAATGTGACAGATTAATATATTTGTCAATATATCCCTTAAATTTAATATTTAAAACATTTTTGAGATTATGAAGCATTCGTAATAAAAAATAGCGTATGATATACGTGTATAAGAGGCCTTTAAAGCTCTTGCGACTTACAAAACACTCCGCTGCGCGTCGTGTTTTGAAATATATCTCGCGTGCTTTAAAGGCCCTCTTATACACTTATATCATAATATACTATTTTAATAGTCTTTTGAATTTTCTCTCCGATAACCTTTTCAAATCCTGAGGAAGAGGATTGTATAAACGTAGGCCAGCAAAAATTGGGGATTTTTTGAAATATTCGTGGTTGTGTCGCTGAATACAGAATTTGTCCTGGTATCTTGTCGCATAATCATGAAAATCTCCATTAACAACAAAGTTCGATCTATTTTTATGAACGTATGTTAAAATATTAAGTAGATAAATGGAAACTACAGTAAGTATTTTATATTTTTTAAAAGTGTCCCTGCAACTAGCGAGAAAGGGTAGGTCGAACATTAGTCGGAGGATTCGTTTCTGTGCAATGAGTACCCTCTCGACATCACGAGCCTGTCCCCACACAACAATGTTGTATGACATTGTTGAATAAGCTAAAGAATAATAAACATTGAGCAATGCCTTTCTATTAAGTGAGTTTTTTAAGGAGCTTAACATGAAAAAATGTGCTGGCACCAGGACAATTGACTATCGATCGTAATACCCAAAAATTTGGCTGTTTTTTCAGTTCTAACGATGTGACCGCCAAAATCAAATGACAGGTTAAGTGGTAGTTGCCTAACAGTTGAGATCTCCAGGCAGACTGTTTTACTACAGTTAATCATAATATTGTTACTATTGCACCATTCGGCTAATTCAGAGAGTATGATCTTTACATCTTCAAGCAGAACTTGGCAACACCTATTTGACACAACTATCGTGGTATCATCACAGTATTGAAAAACCATGCCCTTGGTGATATGTTCAGGAAGGTCATGTACAAAGAGTAGGAAAATAAGAGGCGCAGAATACTGCCCTGTGGAGTGCCCAGATCTAAATCTTTAATGTCAGAAAGAAAATGTTTAAATTTAACTGCCATCTTACGATTTGACAGAAATGATTTTATAAAATGTTTGAAAAAGCCTCTTATTCCCAGTTTTTCGATTTTTTTTCACTACAAAGTTTTTATTAACGACATCAAATGCTTTAGTAAAGTCAAAGAAAAGCACAATCACAGTCTCGCTGTTATCTTGTTTATTGTAAACATGCTGCAGTAGGTCCGTGCACCCCAAAGCAGTCGAGAATCCTGGACGGAAGCCATACTGCCGATTAGAGAGCACATTGTTTTGGTTTAAAAATAAGAGAAGCCTGCCATAAAGCATCCTTTCAAAAACTTTGGAAAATATGCTTAAGATGGAAATTGGGCGGTAGTTTTCAACATTTTCAGGATCACCCTTTTTAAAGATAGGGGTAACGGATGCAATTTTCAGTCTTTGTGGAAATTTCCCTGTGAAAAGTGATAAATTGTACAGCTCAACCAACATGTGAGAGATATCATAATTAATTGATTTGATTAATTTTATGGGAATGCCGTCAAGACCAGAGGAATTTTTGTTTGGGAGGGCTTTGATTACAGATGTAACTTCATCAGACGTAATTGGATCAATAAAGATACTCTTTGTAATTGGTGTTTTGCTGGTGGTGCATTGTGAAGAGAGGTTGCCCTGAAAATGACCTAGAAGTTTGTCCTGAATGCCAGTAGACAAATATGTGCAAAAGACATTGGCAATTTGGGAGGCATCTTTGTACACCTGATCATTGTAAGAGATTTCCGTAACACAGGTACCTTTTTTATCTTTTCCATTCAGATGATTAATAATATTCCATGTCTCTCGTGTTTTGTTTTTAGCATTACATTACTTTTTTCATTTTTAATCTGGTTTTGAATTTGTTTTTTCTTAATCTTATATTGGTCAATTACATTTTCATCGTTGGTTCTATTTTTTAGCCAGTAAATTGTCTCTAGGTTTTTTAACTGAATTTTTATTTCATTAGAGAGTGGAATTTTTAGTTTTTTGTTATTAAAGTTAACCTTTTTTAACGGAAAGCTAGTTTCGTAGGACCATATGAAGCTGTCCAAAAAAGCATTAAACTCTTTGTCTATGTCATTACTTGATAATTCAAAGTTTAGGGGCTTAAACCGGAATAAAAATTCATTAATATTCTCATCAGAAAAATAACGCATATATTTAACAGAGTTTTTAGAATCATTATTAACTGACTGGCAGTAATCATACCTCAAGATTTGGCAATGATGATCGGAAATGCCGCTTTTCACCATTTCAGGCTTGTTAGATGACAAAAAATCTAATACAGAGAAAGTCGTGTGCCCGTTTCGAGTCTGTATACGTGTTGGTGCGTTGACGAGAGATACCAGACTATAGGATTCAAAAATATCAATAAGGAGTTTTTTGTTTAAATTTGGATTATTTCCTGTATTTGGGTTGAAGTCGCCGATCAATAAAATATTGTCAAACTTCTCAAAAGCCTTAGTTAAAATACTACCTAATATCAAAATAAATGATTCAAAGTCATTGGTAGTGGGTCTGTACACATTTATTAAACACAATCTGTTGTCAGTAACACAGGAGCATTCCAAAATCATCTCTACTGATAGTTTGTTAATATACTCAACAGGAAAAAAGTATTTGAAAGATTGTTTTCCATATAGATTGCAGAGCCGCAGTGTATGTATTGAGTGCGAGAAAAGTGAGTTAATAATTTAAAATTAGTAAGATTTATAGACTCTATATCACTATGTAAATACCAGTGTTCAGTAAGGCATACAATGTTTAGGTTATGTTTACTAATTAGCACTTCGATTAAATTAATCTTGTTTGATAGACTTTGTACGTTTAAGTGCATTAATGAAATAGATCTATTTAACTCACAGTTCACAGCTGCTCCAGTTATTGACGAGGAGTCGGCAGTTCTCTCCCTTGAAAATCCACCCTTCGGGCAGGAGGGAAGCGGAATCTTTTAACTGCGGCTCCCGCTGGCCAAATTTCAGGATCGTACACTTTGTTTACATCATTAATCGGAAATCGCACTTTGAACGATGATGCACTATCATTTTTACTCGTTAGCTTTTCGCACTCAAATTTTATTTCCGGAGCTGAGTTTTTAAGAAAATCACCCAACATATTTTCAGACGTACCCGCGACAAGGCGATAAACATGTAAGTATCCAAACTTCGGTACCGTTTGGATGGTACTAGTGTTTACACTATTGTTCCGTCCGATAACAGTCTTTGATTTGTTGGCATATCGATGTGAAGGTCGAGTGTAAGGTTGTAGTACATTTTTTTGGGCATCCGAGATTGCATTAGCTACTTGTTCATTCGAAATTACTTGACTGCTGATGTTCAGTTGCGGGTTTGCAGGTCTCGCCCAGGAAGCGGGAAGCGGTGTAGTTTGTTTACCAGAATAAAATTTACTGGACGCAGATGGCGCTGCGTTCACATTGTCATTAGGAGTTACAGGTTGACTATTATTACGCAATAATGATATAATAGTTTTTTGATCTTCTAGCCGGCCTTCGAGTTGCTGATTAATTATCGATAAGCTGCTCACCTTTACCTTGAGAACTTCCAGATTGATTCTTTGTTTAATGCAGGAATCGGTCGCGCAAAAGTCATTATTTGGCGCGAAAACATCAGAAGCCGCACGAATATTAGTTTCATCGTTTTGGTCACTATTTAATTTCGTATTTAACTTTAATTGAAACTCACAGAGCACTGCATTACTGGTGAAAGTGTTTGGTAACTTTTGAAAGACTAAAAGTTCGATTAGATCGGACTTCTTTAATTTATTCAGTTTCGCTGCTAAAAGTGTGTCTGCTTCAGACGCCATCTTAACTAGCTTCTGCAACTTTCGGTTAGTTTCACTTATTCTCAACTTATTTTAATCATTTGAACCGGTTCCGATACGTTATAATCAATTTTATTAGATTTGGTTAGCTTGGGTTAGTCGTCCAATCAACTTTCGGCTAGTTTCACTTAGTCTCAACTTATTTTAGTCATTTGAACCGGTTCCGATACGTTGATTATAACTTTAATAGATTTGGTTAGTTTGGGTTAGTCGTCGAATCAACTTTACAAAGCATTAGATTATAGTTATATCGAAGAAATAGCAACAAAACTCCTATTCTCTCTTAAAAAAATCTGACACCTAGACGATTTTTCCGGTCTTGTCGCCTCCTTCACCTAATTGTATTACTATATCTATTCCCTGATCCGGCTATAGATTTTACCTATTTGCCTTTGTATTTTACATTGCCTCGTATATATTTCCACCCAAGTCCAAATAAAATATTAAAATACAAATAAAATTAAGGATTTTCACAAATCCGACTCTGCTCTGAACACTCTGCCTACACACAAACGACTGATTAAACTAACACGCTCCACATGCTGCCAACAATCCGCGGATTTTCGGCGGCTGGCTGAAAATATTTGGGGGAGTGGAGCTACTAGTTTATGTATGCTTTGATATTAGATTCGATTTGATTTTTATATTAGTCATTTTTTACTTATCTTTTAAATAGTTCGAAATATCAGGTAGCCTGGAAGTTCAGTTGTCTAATAACTGACAGATATCGTAACATAATCTCCTGAGAGCTCCATACATACAAAGTACCTTCTTTCCATCTAAATTTTAACAAAATCGCATTATTAATAAGAATATTATGAGGAGTCATGAAAAGTGAGTCATACTGTATATAATTTTTTTACTAATAGCACTGATACAATCCTTATCATTATTTGAATTGATTAGATTTTGAAATTATTCATTTCCTACTCATTTTTCAAATAATCCGAAATGACAACTAGTTGTCAAACTAACAAGATGAAACTTAGATGACATTTTCCGTTTCATTATTGACCTAGGTTTTTTTTAATATTATTATTTACCTAGGGTGAGAAATGTTACTTCTCATTTGAGGAATGGAGTAAATAATGGTGATTTATCATGTTAGTAGTAAAAAAAAGTATTTACATTTTGTTTTTTTTTTCAAATAGAGTAAAGTTAAAATCTCCACAAAGAGCGACTTTATATTTTTGGTATTTACAGAAAACATACTCCAAAATTTCAATAATTCTTTTTAAAAATTGTACCAAACTACAGTCACAAGGATTGTGGACACACACCATTAGAAAATTACAGACCTACCAACAATAGAGGAGCATTCAATGATACCTTCAACGCTTCTGTTTATAATGGTTTCTTCTTCAAATACAATGGGGATGTGCCATTTCTTACTAGAATAGTTGAGCATCCGTGGATGGTGTTGATCCGGCCATAGGATGAACATGTATTGTATTCATCAACTCTTAAATATTTATTTTCTTCCGCTGTGTATCAGTGTTCCTTAAGCATGCAATTGCCGGTTTTACCTCCCCGACAAGTATCTCCAGTTCTGCAACTTTGTTTTTCAGGCACTGCATATTCTGATGTAGCATCATTACTTTATCCAGTCTGTCTTTACGGGTTCGTGTCCGATTGTTGGGCGTCGTCTGAGGTGCAGAAGATGGTTTATAGCTCGGTTTATAGTAACATTTTTGCCCCATATTTCTGGTTCCATGATGAATTCCTTATCTTTCGTAGTAACAATTTTGAAGGAGTTTATATTCTTTCTTTTGGTCTCCATTTTTTCACATTTACATGTACCTGAGTGATGGATTTGAAGTAGCTTTCACTCGGAGTAACTGATGGACCTAAGCCAGTGAGAATACCTCTTAGTTAAAATTGTCTTTTTTACCAAAGACTGGAGTAGGTCTGGTGATTTTAGGATATTTCCGCTTGTCAGTAGATATGTATATACAATGAGGGGCTTCATACTGATTGAGATATCATCGCGAAATTTGAAGGAATTAAATACGTAATCAAATACTTATTTATAAATAAATAAAAAGGGACTGGAGTGGCCACTTAATTTTAAAGCCCTCTTCGCCTCTTAGATTTGCAGGGCCGTTTCGGAACAATTGATAACCTTTTTGTTGAAGCACCACTTCGTAAACTGGCCGTATTAGACGTCGCGTCGTATATTTTCTTGGATATTTCCGGCATGAAATATGATATCTGAAACTTTGCGGCGCGGCGTCGGCGTCGCCAACACTATCAGGAATGCTGCTTGAACCCAAAGCCTCTATAAAGAAACTCGTATTGCCTCGATAAGCACATAATAATTGTAAAATTTTATCTTTTCATGACGTTCACTAGATATTATATAATAAACGACAGTTACTGTACGGTAACCTACCGAAATATATTATTATTATCCTTGAAACACTATACTACAGTCGGCGACTATAGAACCTAGTGCTCATCTGATTAACCTTTTTTTAATTCAACGGACGGCAGTTTAATCATTGTTAAGGCCTTTTTTGGCTGGGCAATAAAATGTCCGTTATCGGCAACACCGGACCTCCCAGCGAGCGCGTATCGAGTGATTCATTCGGGGCCCTAAACAGCGGCGACGGCCTAATAAAATCCATCGGAGTGCCCCCCAATCGCATCGCCATGGCTCAATTTAACCTAATTATTGTTTACGAGCCGGGCCCCATTTATTATCACTCTACATGCGTTTGTTTTAAAAATATCTTCATTGCCTCTTGTGCTTTGGCTCCTGTTTTTAATACTATATTGTAGCATGTTTCGTATCGTTATATGACTGAAGAACTACCCTTGACTAGGAAAATGGTCTTGTACGATACATTCAACACTTGATTTAACACTATTTATTGAAGTTTTTGAGGATACAAAAATATGATATGTTTGTTTAACAGAGCTTGTTTACAAAAATTAGTAAATGTTTTTCTCCGTTGTTGCAAAATAGTATTTTTATTATTATCGATGACAGGGCATACATAAATGCAGAATATAAAGATATATGAATGCATTTTTAATATTAATATTTTAACCTAAAAATAAAAACATGATACGCTACTGCTCTTATCTGAATTTCACAACTCTTTGTTATGTATACGTACAGACCGCATACGCTACCGAGAAAAAAAAAGTATTGCTTTAAAGGACGCCTCTGGCCCAAATATGATGATTTGAACGTGCTCAAAAATTCAATCAAAATGGAACTCCACCATTTTTGTTTCCTTACCAATTTTTAAGACAAAAACTAGATTTAAAGGTAGGTCCCAGCCGATTTTGTTTTTTTTTAAATATATCTACAGGGCGTTGCAATGAACAAAAATAGTAAGTAGCTAGAAGTCGCAAATATCTATCAGATTAAAATTTGGTGACAATTTTTAAAGCATCAAGACGATTTTAAGTTGAAGTAAAAACATGTGTTTTATTGTTTTACCAATGTCGTACACAGGGATCATGCTGTTTAATTTAAAAATATAGTACGCCATTGTTTTTCTCACTTATGATATGACTGATGATATAACAACTAAAACTACTACTTATATAAAGTAATCTCTTAGATTAGCCATTTTGATAAAAAGGACAAAAAGTGCTTGACATATTTTTTTCTGTAGTTTGTTGGAAATCAGAATTTAGTTATTATTAATGTCATGATTTCAATTCAAAAGATGTGTTAAATAAAATAGGAAAGTAGCTCACCTTTATAAGAACACAACTGAAGTGAAATTTCTGAAAGGATATTAGGAATTAAATTTTTATTATTTTTTTGAAGCATTTTTTTTCTTTTTTCGTTTTATAATACTTTGATAAACTTTCCGAACAATTTTTTACGTTTTTTTTTCATTTTTTTCGAAAATGTTTGGGTATGGCGAGAAAATTATTATTCCCCCCCCCCCCCCCCCCACTAATGACCCCTTGAAGTTTGATATATTTTTTTTGCTTCTTTTTTTCTTATTTATTATATTACTGTTATTAACTTTCCGAACAATTTTTTAAGTTTTTTCATTTTTTGGGTATCCGGGGGGGTGGGGTGTATATTTCACACCCCCCTGATGACCCCGTGAAGCTGGACACGTTTGTTAATTTTTTTTGCATTCTTTTTCAACTTTTTCTTTTCATAAAGCATTTTTTTTCTTCCCATTTTTGCATCCTCGACCTCGTAGCAAACTCCTTCGCCTTTTTTTCACCAAAAACTGCGTTTCTCATTTTTTTTTATATATCTTTTTTTCTTATTTCGTTTTATAATTTATTAACTTTCCGAGCAATTTTTTCCCATTTTTTCGAAAAATTTTGGGTATTCGAGGATATGCAGTAATCTTTTGGTTAATGAAACTTCCAAACAGCACAAAGATTGCTTAAAGTCCTCTAAAAAATTTCCGATTACGATATATTCGAGACATCTTTTGAAATTCTGTTCATCCTGAAAGACGACTCTATTATCGAAAATACAAATGAAAACCTATTTAAGACGTCTTTCTCTCAATATCCTCTGAACGTGAAAACTGAGCATGTCAGCGATATACTCTCCCCTTTACCAATGAAGAATATTATTCTTTTTTAATTTTCAAATTATCGAATGTTAAAAAAGCCTTTAAATGACCAAAAATTTAATTTTTAACGTTATTAAATTTTCATTTCGTTTTCGATTTCTATCTCTAGTTTTACTTACTTCTATATATTTCTTTTCCGTTCTATTTTTTGCTTTTCTTTTTCTTCTTTTCTACCTCATTTCTTCATTTTTCTTTTTTGGGTAAAAAAAGTCTTTAAAAGCAAAAAATATAATTTCTTTTCATCATTTTTATTTTTACTTTTAGTTTCATTTTTATCAGCATTTTCTTTTTGATTTCGATTTCTACTGCTATCTTTACTTATATTTGTTTCTTTTTCTTTTCCTTTTCGCATTTCCATTCCTGATCTAGATCTTTTTATTTTTATTTTCTTGCTCAAAAAGTTTTTAAGTAATAATAAAATAATTTTTATTTTTATTTTTATGTTCATTTTCCTTTCTATACTCATTTTTGATTCGATTTCGATTTCTAATGCTATTTTGTTCCTTTTTCTTCCCTTTTAATTCTTCTTTTCTTTTGCCTGTTTAAAAAGAATTTAAATGCCAAAAAAAAATAATGTTTTTGACTAGGTTCTTGTTTTTATTTTCACTTTTATTTCAATTTTCATACTTTTTCTATTGCCATTTTTGCTCTTATTTTTTATTTTTCTTTTCTTTTCTTTTCTTATTTTCCTCCTACTTTCTCTTTATTTTTATTTCTGATTATTTTTCTTTGTCCTTTCCTTTATCTTCTTCTATTTATTTTTATATTTTTAAGTTTATTATCGATCTATTTAACGTTTTGATCACAGTTTGGCGAATTAAATCACGTGCCTCTCCAAATTCCTGATAGTTGTTCTTTGCTCCGAGGCATTAAGTAGATATGTCTGCTCTATTAATTATACTAGACTATTTTCTTAATATTGCGTTTTGTGTTCATTAATTTTACTATGTATATATTTTTAAACTAACTGAATATATTGTTTGCGTTTTGTTACTAACTTTATGTGAGGTTTTTGTTTCTATTACTTTGGCTTGATTTCCTTGTTCTGCCTATTTCTAGTCGTTTCTGCATTTTGGTTTCTTAAGAGTCCACTATATTTTCTCTTCAAATAATAATGCTCTAATTCAATGCAATTGTTTCATAGTTAATTTGATATGATCAGATTAGATTAGATTAATCGTAAATTAACTTTTTCCGTCACCTGTGGCTTAATTGTGTACCAATGTACAGGGTGATCCCCTATAATGTCGCCCCCTTTAACTTTTTTATTTTAAGTGTCTCAAAAAAATTAAAAGTATAGTTATGTAGGTACTGAAAAATGCTTTTTTTCTGCGTATAAGAAATATTGGAAAAATGATCAGTATACAGGGAAAAACAAAAAGTTAATTTTTTTTCAATGGGACACCCTATATATGATTTTTTTTTTCGATTCCTCGTAAAATTCTAAGCATATTTTATGTATGATGCTATACCTCTAGAGTTAGTAGTTTCACAGCTATAAACAGTTGAAATTCGGTACTTTGGCTACTTTCCACCTTGGTAGCAAGGAGATCATTAGAGATGGAGTAAAATGAATTTCACATTCCTATCTTAACTTTCCAAGAGCTACCTGATGGTGCTATCTTGTGGTACCTACCGAGGTACTAGATTTGGTACCCATGGTACCGCCTGCCAGTTAGTACCGTCAGATAGCTCTTGAAAAGTTAAGATAGGACTGTGAAATTTATTTTACTCCATCTCTAATGATCTTCTTGCTATCAAGGTGAAAAGTAGCGAAAGTACCGATTATCAACTGTTTATAGCTGTGAAACTACTAACTTTAGAGGTATAACATCATACATAAAATATGCTTAGAATTTTACAAGGAATCGAAAAATAAATTCATATATA
Source organism: Pissodes strobi (assembly GCA_016904865.1). Classification (NCBI taxonomy): domain Eukaryota; kingdom Metazoa; phylum Arthropoda; class Insecta; order Coleoptera; family Curculionidae; genus Pissodes; species Pissodes strobi. The sequence goes on from JAEQML010063515.1 coordinate 17,307, forward strand.
GGGTGTTCCATTGAAAAAAAATACTTTTTGGTTTTCCCTGTATATTGATCATTTTTCCAATATTTTTTTTACGCAGAAAAAAAGTATTTTTCAGTACCTACATAACCATACTTTTATTCTTTTTGGGACACTTAAAATAAAAAAGTTATAGGGGGGCGACATTATAGGGGACCACCCTGTACTTCTTTTGTAAAAAGTACCAAGCAAAATATGATCTGTTAAATGCTTTTATTATAATATCAAACCGGCAATGAGCGGCAAATATTGCCAATTTTTTTCATTATTTTTATTTTTACTTTTAGTTTAATTTTGTTTTCATCTTATTTTCGATTTCGGCTTCTATCTTTATTTCTCCTTCTTGTTCTTTTTTATACTTTATCCATTGTAGATTCGATTTTCATATCTATTGCTATTTTTGCTCTTATTTTTTTCTTTTTATTTTCCTTTTTATCTACCTCCTACTTTCTCTTTCTTTCTATTTTTTAATTATTTTTTTTCGTCCTTTTATTTACCTTTTTCTGTTTATTTTTTAAGATCGATCCATTTAACGCTTTGATGACAGTTTGTCAAATCAACGTGCCTCTCCAAATTCCTGATAGTTGTTCTTTCCTCCGAGGCATTAAGTAGATATGTCTGCTTTATTAATTACTAGACTGTTTTTCTTTTTCCTAATATTGTTTTTTGTGTTCATTCAGCTGACTATTTATATATTTTTAAACTAAAATATATTGTTTGCGTTTTGTTACTGACTTTATGGGAGATTGTTCTTTCTACTTTTAAGAGTCTACTTTATTTACTCTTCTTATCATAATTCTCTGTTCAGTGTTCATATTTAATTCAATGCAATTAATCTCTGTTCTCTATTAGTTAATTCTCGATAATACTATTACTCATTGTTCTAATTATATTGTTCGTATTTTCATTTATATTTAACTTAGATAGAACTGAACTTGCCATTGGATTACTACTTACTTACTACTACTTTATAAAGTTTGTTTCCATTTCAGTACTTATATATTTTCATGTTTCTGCTTGCTTTCAATTTTCAAATTCCAAGCCTTTAAAAAGCCAATAATTTAATGTTTAATGCTATTTCATTCGATTTTTATCTTTCGTTTTACTTCTGTATATTTCTTTTTCGTTCCATTTCTTGCTTTTCTTTTTCTTCTTTCTTTCTTCTTTTCTTTCTTCAAACCTTAAAGCCAAACAATAAAAATTTTTAACTTTATTTTTATTTTTAGTATGTTTAATTTTTATTTGCATTTTCTTTTCGGTTTCGATGTCTACTTCTATCTATATTTATATTTGCGTTTTCTTTTTCTTTTTCATTTCGTTTCTCTGTTCCTGATTTGGATATTTTTATTTTTATTTTCTTGTTGAAAATGTTTTTAAAAGTTAAAAAAAATATTTTTACTTTTATGTTCATTTTCGTTATTATATTAATTTTCGTTTCGAATTCGTTCTCTAATTTTCCATTTTTTTCCTCTTTATCCATCCTATTTTTTTCCTGTTGAAAAAGAATTAATAGTCAACAAAACTTGGTTTTTAATTTGTTTTTATTTTTATTTTCGTTCTTTGCCATATTAGAATCAATTTCCATTTCTATTGCCATTTTTGCTTTTATGTTTTTCTCTTTCTTTTCCTTTTTATCTTCCTCCTACTCTCTCTTTCTTTCAATTTTTTTAATTATTTTTCACTGTCCTTTTCTTTACCTTTTTCTATTTATTTTTTATTATCGATCCATTTAACGCTTTGATGACATGTCGAATTAAACCACGTGCCTCTCCAAATTCCTGATAGTTGTTCTTTGCTCGGAAGTATTAAACAGATATGTTTCTTTTATTAATTATACTAGACTATTTTTCTTTCTCTTAATATTGCGTTTTGTGTTCATTCATTAAACTAACTGAATATATTGTTTGTTTTGATACTAAATTTATGTGAGATTTTTATTTTTATTATTTTTGCCTGATTTCCTTCTTCTGCCGATTTCTAGTCGTTTCTGCATTTTGGTTTCTTAAGAGTCTACTTTATTTTCTCTTCTAGTCATAATTCTCTGTTCAGTGTTTATATTTAATTCAATCCAATTAATGCTTGTTCTGTATTAGTTAATTATCGATAATACTATTATTTATGGTTCTAATTTATTGTTCGTATTTTCATTTATATTTAGCTTAGATAGAACTGAACTTGCCATTGGATTACTAATTACTTACTACTACTTTATAACGTTTGTTTCCATTTCAGTACTTATATTTTTTGCATGTTTGTGCTTGCTTTTTTATATTTATCCTTCAAGCGATCTTTGCTCTTTTTGTATTGGTGCTAGCACCTTCACTAAATTTTCAAATTTCGAGCCTTTAAAAAGCCAAAAATTTAATGTTTAATGCTATTTGATTCGATTTTTATCTTTCGTTTTACTTCTGTATATTTCTTTTTCGTTCTATTTTTTGCTTTTCATTTTCTTCTTTCTTTCTTCTTTTCTTTCTTAAAACCCTTTAAAAGCCACACAATAAAATTTTTTACATTATTTGTTTTAATTTTTATTTGCATTTTCTTTTCGATTTCGATGTCTACTTCTATCTATATTTATATTTGTTTCTACTTTTGCTTTTCCTTTTCGCTTCTTTGTACCTGATTTTGATCTTTTTATTTTTATGTACATTTTCGTTTCGAATTCGATTTCTAACTTTCCGATTTTTCCCTCTTTATCAATGTTATTTTTTCCTGTGAAAAAAGAATTTTAAAGTTTTTAACTCGGTTTTTATTTTTGTTTTAATTTTCATACCTTTACATTTCAATTTCCATTTCTATTGCTTATTTTTTTTCTCTTCCTTTTCCTTTTTATCTTCCTAGGAATCTATTTCTAATTATTTTTCTCTGTCCTATCCTTTATCTTTGTCTGTTCATTTTTATATTTTTAACTTTATTATCGATCTATTTAACGTCTTGTTCACAGCCTGTCAAATTAAATCGCGTTCCTCCCCAAATTCCTGAGAGTTGTGCTTTGCTCGGAGACATAAGTAGATATGTGGTTTATTAATTATTAGACTGTTTTTCTTTTTCACAATATTATGTTTTATGTTCATTAATTTTACTATTTATATATTATTAAATTAACTGAATATATTGTTTACGTTTTGTTACTGACTTTAGGTGGGATTTTCATTTCTATTACTTTTGCTTGATTTCCTTGTTCTGCTTATTTCTAGTCGTTTCTGCATCTTGGTTTCTTAAGAGTCTACTTTATTTTCTCTTCTAGTCGTAATTCTCTGTTTAGTGTTTATATTTAATTCAATGCAATTAGTATTTGTTCTCTATTAGTTAATTATCGTTAATACTATTATTTATTGTTCTAATTAAATTGTTCGTATTTTCATTTATATTTAGCTTAGATAGAACTGAACTTGCCATTGAATTACTACTTACTTACTACTACTTTATAACGTTTGTTTCCATCTCAGTACTTTGCATGTTTCTACTTGCTTCTTCTTACATTTTTCCTTCAAGCGATCTTTGCTCTTTTTGTATTGGTGTTAGCATCTTCACTAAATGTTCAAATTCCGAGCCTTTAAAAAGCAAAAAAAAAAATTTTTAATGTTATTTCATTCAATTTCTGTATATTTCTTTTTCGTTCTATTGTATGATTTTCTTTTTCTTTTTTTCCTTCTTCTTTTCAATCTTGAAACCTTTTAAAAGCCAAACAATAAAAAATTTTAACTATATTTTTATTTTTAGTAAGTTTAATTTTTATTTGCATTTTCTTTTCGGTTTCGATGTCTACTTCAATCTTGTTTTTCCTTTTTTCTGTTCCTTTTCGCTTCTCTGTTCTTGATTTTGATATTTTTATTTTAATTTTTCTGCTGAAAAAGTTTTTAAAAGTAAAAATAATTTTTTTTAACTGTTCAAATGTTCATTTTCGTTTTCATATTAATTTTCGTTTCGAATTCTTTCTCTAATTTTCAATTTTTTCCCTTTTTATCCATCTTATTTTTTCCTGTTTGAAAAGAATTTAAAGTCAACAAAACTCATGTTTTTAACCAGGTTTTTAATTTGTTTTTATTTTTATTTTCTTACTTTGCCATATTAGATTCAATTTCCATTTCTATTACTACTTTTGCTCTTATGTTTTTCGCTTTCTATTCCGTTTTTATCTTCCTCCTACTCTCTCTTTCTTTTTATTTCTAATTATTTTTCTCTGTCTCTGTAACTTTTTCTGTTTATTTTTATATCTTTAAGTTATTATCTATCCATTTAACGTTTTGATCACAGCCTGTCGAATTAAATCACGTGCCTCCCCAACTTCCTGATAGTTGTTCTTTGCTCGGAGGCATTAGTCGTTTCTGCATTTTGGGTTCTTAAGAGGCTATTTTATTTCCTCTTATTGTCATAATTTTCTGTTCAGTGTTTATACTCAATTCAATGCGATTAATCTCTGTTCTTTATTAGTTAAATATCGATAATACTATTATATATTACTTTAATTGTTCGTATTTTCTCCTCTTCATCATCAATAAACAGGTGCTTAAGAAGTGTGAATGATGTTAAAGATAGTAATTGTTTAGATTTTTTTATTTGTACAAAAATGCAATTATTTGACTGTTTTCTTTGATCTTTCGGAGTTATATGTTTTCATGTTTTATGTAGTTATTTTTATAAATTTTTTCTTGTTCTTTGTTCTTGTTAAAACTGAGCATGCTTTTTATTGGATATCTTACATTATCTGTAATGTGTGTAGTATAAATATAGTTCTTTTATTATTATATTAACTGACTTTGCCAACTCTATTATATAACGTTTGTTTCTATTTCAGTATTTATATTTTAGGTTTTTGATTCTTCTTATACCTTTCTTTCAAGCGATCTTTGCGCTTTTTATATTGGTGTTAGCATCCATGTTTTCATCACAGTTTCCTATTTTGTTCGTAATTCTCGGATTTGTATGTACCTTTTTCAGACTATTTTCTAAATAGATCAATATCTCCTCTTTAATTTCTTGTATTTCTAATAATTTTCATTTTTTTTAGTTTGAAAAACTTTTCACAGTTAATTTGATATGATCAGATCAGATTAGAATAAATTAGATGTTTTATTGGGAGTTTTACATAACAGCGTACTCCTAATCGTAAATTAACTTATACCGTCACTAGTGGAGTAATTGTACTAGAGAAGGATTAACCAATATATTTCTTTGGTAAAAAGTAGCAAAGAAATGATTCTTTAAATGCTTTTATTATAATGTTCAGACCGGAAATGAATTGCAAACATTGCCAATTTTGTACATAATTTTGATTTTTACTTTTAGTTTCATTTTCTTCTTCGATTTCGATTTCTATTTCTATCTTTATTTCTTATTCAATTTCTATTTTATTTTTCTTTTCTTGTTGAAAAAGTTTTTAAAAGCTTTCCTTGGTCTGCCTATTTCTAGTCGTTTCGGAATTTAATTTTCTTAAGATTCTACCTTATTTTCTCTTTTAATCATAATTCTCTGTTCAGTGTTTATATTTAATTCATTTTACTTTTACTTTTAGTTTAATTTTGTTTTGAATCTTCTTTTCGATATCGGCTTCTATCTTTATTTCTCCTTCTTGTTATTTTTCTTTTCTTCTACTTTTTATTTTTTTTGCTGATTCAAATAGCTTTTAAAAGCTTTCCTTATTCTGCCTATTTTTAGTCGTTCTGCATTACGGTTTCTTAAATCTCTATTTTATTTTCTCTTATGAAGGATTAACCAATGTATTTCTTTTGTAAAAAGT
>JAEQML010063516.1:0-23058 GCA_016904865.1 Pissodes strobi
CAAGTTGGGCTCATATTGTAGCTAGTTTCCCGTAAAAAAATATATTACAGAACAAAGATAACCGAAAAAAGGTTCCTTAGGTTAGTTTTTTTGAAAAAAGTAAAAAAGTGCCAAAATTTTGAAGTTTTTTTGAGCACCACGGGAGTAGCACAGGGTTTTCAGGGTTGCAAACTTGGGTATAAATCACTCTCACGAGTTTTAACAATAAATAAAAAAATTGCAGATACATGCGCGTTTGCGACCTTCGATGTTTATATTGACTGGCCTATATACTTATTAATAGTATATTATGATATAAGTGTATAAGAGGGCCTTTAAAGCACGCGCGACATATTTCAAAACACGACGCGCAGCGGAGTGTTTTGTAAGTCGCAAGGGCTTTAAAGGCCTCTTATACACGTATATCATACGCTATTTTTTATTACGAATGCATCATAATCTCAAAAATGCTTTAAACATTAAACTTAAGGGATATATTGACGAATATATTAATCTGTCACATTTGACATGATCAAATGTTTCTATACAAACCTTTCAAAAAGTAGGTGCATCATAAACATTATTTTAAGTACGCTGCAGCGTGCGATAATCGTTGATTATGATGCATGCGTAATAAAAAATACCTTAAATAACTGCCAGCGGTACTCATTATAAAATTGATTTTATTTCGGGAAAAAATCCCAAGAATGTTAAAAGAAATTTTGGATTTTATAAACATTGTGCAAGCAAGTAATTACAAATGTGAGACGAACTAAATCTATTATTTTTATATTTACACTGATACTTATTTTCCACAGTTCGGGCACTCTAGCACGATATTATGTATTAATTTATCCTACTTAATAATTTTTAATAACATGACTGAATGGACTATAAGTGAATTAGTTTGGAGAAAGTTAAATCGGAGCTATGCTGAGCAAATCACATGTAAATAATTGCCTTTTAGAAAAAATTATTATTTGAAAGCAAATATTCGTTGTTAAGTATGCTAAATTATTAAAAAAATAATATCCAGTAATATGACAAAACAAATCTTGAAAGTATTCTATGAAAACACCGACGAAGATATTAGAAAAAATGGTAAATTATTTTTCCCTCTAATTTTTTATAGTCATTAGTACATCACTGCATAGTTAACTGACTTTTTTTACTTCTTCCTATATTATAATATCATCCTTGCAGGCGCCAATAAATATCGGATAGTTACTAAAGTGCAGGCATATCTTCATTGACGAGTATTTAATAAATAACAAATATTTACACATTTTCTATAAATGTATTCTTAGAGCTCAAGAATCTAAGAAAATTACATACGAAAAAATTTAACAACGTATTGAACTCGAAATTATTTATCTACTTCGACTCTTTTGATAGTACTTAAAACGTTTCCAGCTATCAAAATTTACAAAATTGCGCAACATGGATCCACAACTGAAACTCCTGCCTGACCAGAGCAAAAAGCTTGACAGGACTCGAAGAACTTAATAGCGCACATAATCCAAATCACATTCGTAAAACTGAACGCGCCCACGCACGAAACTCACCTTCCTAATATAAGCCATGTTATCTCATACCGTTTAGTCGCAGTACCACTGACTAATGGCAGTGCCATGCTGGGTTCCCTATATAACTTAGGGGATATCTTCGCGAAGACTTCAAGTGGGAGACAGGCGACCTTGCTCAAAGCTCATGCACGAATCGGTGCATTGGCATTTTTTACAGCGTTGCCAGAAAGAAAAGCTCTTTTTATTCAGGATATAATAGAAGTACAGCTTTAGATTTCAGGATGTGATAATTTTAGGCAAAACAAGAATAATGATAATTTTCAACTTGTTTTATTTTCGTGAATATTTTTTACACAAATTAAGATAGAAAGGTACAGTTCTTGAGTAATTAACGGCACCTTACGTGGTGTTAATCATATATTTTAGAGCAGATTTTGAGCTACCACGCTAGGCAAGATAGATGACTGTTTTGTACCACTTCCCAAGGTAAAGAGCCTTAAAATACGTAAGAAGATTAAATATAATAAATTCTCCTCTGAAAGTAAACTGCGTGTCACTTGAAACGTATTCTCTTAAATTTTATCCTAAACTGAAATTAAATTAAGATAGCAAGAGTCTTTTTGCGAGATGCTTTGAGCGTTCCTGACCTTTCGCTTCCGATGTCAGCTAAGAATAAATTTTTTAAGAAAAATGTATGAGTTTGTAAGATTTGGTACAATAAATCCCATATATTAAATATGGTAAATAAGCCTTGATTTTCAATATTTTTTAGCTTTTATACTAACACTTTGTGATAATATTTTTTCAGAACTCAAATTAGTCTCCGAAATTGTTATTAAAACATGTTAACTTCAATTTTATGCGGTTTAAAACAGGTGCACGAATATTTTTTTAAGTTTGTAGTAATATTTTTTAAATTCAAATTAGTGTCCGATATTATCATTGAAACATGTTCACTTCAATTTTATGCGGTTTAAAACATTGAATGAATGAATTTGCCTAATTTCTCGAGTAATCTGGAGATTTTCGGACGAAAGTAAAATATTTTAAATTAAAGAGAAACAACTTTTACTTTTAAGAATCTCTAGCAAGAATGTAGTAACTTACATAAAAAATATTGGTTACATGGTCTAAGAATCTACCTTTAAAAAATGCAATAAAACTTCAAAATCTGTGCAAAGTAATAAATTGAAATCGAGAGAGCAAGAGACTTCTTGCAAGACAGTTTTGAGTGTTCCTAAGCTTTCGACTTCTGGTATCAGCTATCTGCTTATATAGCTGAGAATATATTTTTTATTTTTGCTTCTAAGAAAATGCTTATGAGTTGGTATAGTAAATTAAATATGGTAAATAGGCCTTGATTTTCAATTTTTTTTAACCTTATGCTAACCGTTTGTGGTAATATTTTCTTAAAACTCAAATTAGTTTTTTAAACAGATGACTGAATTTGCCTCATTTATCGGGTAATCCGAAGATTTCCGGACGAAAAAACGGTTTGGTATGTTCCAAGTAACAAGAGTTAATAAAAGCTACTCTCTAAGAGGAAAATAATTTTACATTTATTTTGCCACAAGTCTAGTGTCCAATTTAGTAAGCCAATAATTTTTTTCAACATAAATTAACCCATTTTACTGTTACCGCTGATGAGCCCAGAATCGAACTACTCAGTGATGATAATCGGGAAAGGGTTTGAAGAAAGGCAGGAACGCAAAACCGGATAAATACAATTCCTGCCATGTCAAGGTGGTACCAAAATATTTTGGAAAAGCCTTATATGCAACGATCGTATAGAGCTTATTTATGTACCACAATCATGCTTATGTGGAAAATGTTATAAGGCCAATAATTTAACGTACAGAAAACACTCGGCCTTAAGTTTATCCTTTTTTTTTATGGCAGTGGCACACACACTAAAGAGAGATCCTATGGCGCTTGACGAGCGGTGTGTGTGCGAAGATGTTGATTGACACGGTTTTTGAATATTTGTAGGTTGTAATTAGTGGGAAACAGATGTCCTGGAAGTGAGTTCCACAGTGATGCAGTGCGCCAGACATAGGAGTTCTGGTAAAGCGATGTTCTAGGTGTTTCTAGTTGTACGACGAACTGGTGCGCTCCTGCCGTCTGTCGGGACTGTCTGACAGGAGTTGCCAGGGGCGGGATTATGCGGGCCAAATCCTGGGAACATCTGCCGTGAAAGTATCTGTAAAACAGAGACATCTCGGCCACATGTCTGCGATGTTCCAGACTATCCAGATTCCGGGTCAACTTTGGATCGCCGACGAGACGCACAGCCCTCTTCTGAATGGAATCCAGCAGCTTTAGGGTATGCTTTGGTGCGGCACCCCAGATATCTGAGCAATATTCTAAGCACGGTCTTATTTGCGCTTTGTACAGCAAGAGCAACTGCTGCGGTGTATAGAGTTTTTTGTTGCGAAATAGCGCATCAAGCTTCTGGGAGGCTGATTTTGCGATGTTAGCAACATGGTCATGCCATGACATATTGCTGTTGACCGAGACACCCAGCAGCCCGATTGTCGAGGATGAAGGAATGGTCGATCCTGCCATAATGATGTCAGGGCCCGCTGTATTGGCCTTCTTAGTAAACGTTGCTGCTTGGGTCTTTGCTGCATTGAACTGGACCAAATTATGAATGATAGTCAGGATTATCCAAAATAGTCTATTATATTTTACGACTCAGAAAGATCAGAGCAATACTTTTTCCAGTGAGTCTGTTTACGAGTGTATATTTGCATCTTTAATTGTTCATTAGCAAATATATCAATTTAACCTCTTAGACCGCTGTACCTTTAAAATTAAGCCGTAAACGTCGGTATCCACCCTGGTTTACCTCGGATATTATACAATTAATTAAAACTAAAGAATCAGCCCACAAAAACTATAAAAAACATAAAACAATCTACTATTACGAAAAATTCAAAAACATTCGAAGTTCTCTTAAAAGTTTACAAAATATAGCTTTCAATAATTATTTACGTAACATTGAAACGAATGTTTGCAGAGATAGTTCTGAGTTTTGGAAGTACATTCAAATGAAAAAGGGCGACTCTAGAATACCGGGTATTTTAAGGGATGGTACCGATGAGTTTTCAAACCCGCAATCAATAGTTGATGCTTTCGCCAATTTTTTTCAGGATGTTTACATTGACTCTGATGCTAGCAACTTTGCCCCGTCTACATTACAGTATGGTCGGGGTAATTTGTCTTTGAGTTTTGTCCAGGAATCTGATATTGTCGAAGCTTCAAAGAGACTTAAAAACAAATTGACTTGCGGTACCGACTTTATTCCGAGCTTCTTAGTGAAAGATTGTATTGCAGCATTGGCGAAACCATTGACTTATATTTTTAACCTGTGTATACATACAGGTATATTCCCTTCTTGCTGGAAGATAGCACGAGTCATTCCAATCTTTAAAAAGGGTGATAAATCGGAACTTCGAAATTATAGACCCATATCTATTTTATGCAACTTTTTCCAAGCTCTTTGAAATTTGTATTCATAAACAACTATACGGACAAGTAAAGTCTTTCATCTCTATCGATCAGCATGGATTTATGGAACGGAGATCATGTGTTACAAACTTAAGTTGTCTTTCTGAGTATGTGTGTCAAACGCTTAACACTAGAGGTCAAGTGGATGTCCTTTACATGGATTTTCAGAAGGCGTACTGACTGTCAACTTCTTCAAAGAGAATTGAATAGTATCAATGGCTGGTGTCAAAATAACAGACTTTTTCTCAATGTCTCAAAATGTTTCATAGTATCCTATTGTAGAAATAAAGCCTCTGTTCAGTTTGATTACCAAATTCAGAATTTGCCTTTGACAAGATGCCATGAAATCAAAGACTTGGGTGTGACGTTTGATGAACATTTTAATTTTAAAAGCCACATTCAGAACATAGTACTGTCATCATCCAGGTCTTTGGGTTTCATTATTCGAAACTGTCGCAATTTTAATGATAGTGGGGTAGTACTGTTATTATATTATTCTTTTGTACGCTCAAGACTCGAATATGCGTCACTTATATGGCATCCATTATATGAAACCGAAATCAATACCGTTGAATCGATACAACGCAAGTTTCTGAAATATTTAATCTGTAAACATGATGGCGTCTATCCAGCTAGAGGTACTAGTCAAAATCTTATGCTAGCACGGTTTCATATGAGAACCTTAGTCGACCGTCGTGTGGCTGCAGCTATAACTTTTTTATACAACCTGGTGAACAATAAAATCGACTGCGTTACTCTTGTAAGTCAAATTTGGTATATTGTCCCAAGGATAAACTCCAGAAATTTTCGCACCTTTCTCTGTAACAGGGCACTGAATAATATTTTCAAGAGAGCTCCGATTTTCTACATATGTGACTTATTTAATACCCTGTGTAATCATAATATAGACCTTTTTGTTGACTCGCTGTCTTCTGTCCTGAGGGTGTGTAATCGATAAGTTGGTTTTTTTTTCTTACCTTATTTGAGTAGGTCTTTCAAATGTATTGGGTAGTTATGTACTTATCTAATACTAGCTATTTGATGTTTGATTATGTGGTATAGGGATATATGAGGATTTTTTTGTTTGTTTTGTTTTAAATCAGTTTAAACTCTAAACTTGAAACCTATATCATTAGTATTACTTTAATTTATTACTTTTTTTAATTCTATATTATGCATGTATATTTCATTTATTGATTGTATTATTTTTTTTCTACATTTCCTGTAAGTGGGTGACCGTTGGAAATAAACACTTATTTATTTATTTATTTATTTATTTATAACACACTCATTACACACATAAAAATATTTTAAAATCAAAAGACTTAAAATAATAATAAATAGCGAAGCAATAACTTAGTAAAAATTGTGTTTGTTATTTGTATCTGTATTGGCAACACTGTTCGTTTCCGATACAGTTACTTAGATGTACATTATGCATGTAGAGAATATTGTTTATTAGTATTGAATCATTGAGATCCAATATCTAGAGGAACCAAATAGAATGAATACTGTCTTGTTATAACTAAAGGTTCGAATTTTTTTTTAAAGCTGCCCACATACAGGTAGCCTTTGGATACTCTCGCAGGCGCACCACCCTCTGAACCAGAAGGACTGATATCTACCTCTAAGATGGCGTCGGGGGTAGGGAGAAAGCTCTGACAATGGAAGATATATTAATTCATATAAAAGGCACTTTTGTAACTTTTTGTCTTCAAACAAAATATATACTTAAATTATTTTTAAAAGTTAATTACTTGTTATTTATTGAAATATCAACAAAAAATCGTTTGGGAACCATATTCATCACAAAAAGGAAATTCAGGACTTGACCCAGCAGCACCTGTCAAAGAGTCGCGACAGACGGCTAGGGTGCACCCGTTCGTCCTACAACTGGAAACACATAGATCGTCGCTTTAAAAGGACTCCTTTGTCTGGCGCACTGCATCACTGTGGAACTCGCTCCCAGGACATCTGTTTCCCCCTAGTTACAACCTCCAACTGTTTAAGAACCGTGCCAATCCACATCTTCGCACTCACACTGCTCGTCGAGTGTCATATGATCTGCCTTTAGTGTGTGTGTGTGTGTGTGTGTGTGTGCCACTGCCATAAACGAAAACATCATGTTTTTAATTTACTCGACACTATAAGTCAATGTTCTCAACTGAGTCACTGAACTTAAATTAAAGTTTATACATACTTCAATACGCACCTAAAACCACCCTACAAGCTTTAATCAATATTCACTACAAATAAAAAGTGTTTAGGTATCCTAAATTAAACTGAGGTATTAAAATTAAACCACTGATGTTGTCCGGCTGTAGCCTAAAAAATATCTATGATTACTTAAATCTTATATGTAGAGTCAAACAGCAGTCAAAGTAAATAGGTAGGTAAGTAGGCATTATTATTATAAAGCCACAAAATGAAATTTTAATGGCTTGCTTGTTTACATCAGGCAGACAGTATGTGAATATTCAAATTTCAATTGTTTTAGATATTACTAGGTATTATCAGCTCTGAAATTATAATAGATATTTGTGGAAACACATCTTTTCCCAGAGCAATCAGTCCATAACTATAAACTATGACTATTTAATCGTATAATGTATAATAATTAGGATGTAGGTATGTATAGTGAAGTGAAGTAGGGTTAAGAGTCTATTTTCACGAACTCAGGGCAATGTCCTTGCCATTAACACAATATATTACTTGCTATGTATAAATTGTTCGCTGCCAATGCACAAATTTCACAATTTTAAACATATTTTATATTAAAAACTCGAAATATACGTCTTACATCGTTTAGTTTTAGTCCCAGATCAGGCTGCCATATTAGCTACTGGTTTTCTAAGCTATTCGGCCTTGTTACTAAGCGGGTGGTGGCAGGCGTATGATTACCACATTCACAGCATTTCGTACAAGCGATGTCTTTTTTAAAATTTTCTCTCAAATTTGATCAGATTTTCTTCCTTAATCGCCGTTATATTATGATGAACAAAAAGAGGGATATATGAGATAAAAACTATGCTCGGTAATAGAAGAGGCGTGGGAAGTCTTCACATATGCTCTGGGACACACGTTTTTTTTTTTAAGCAAGCCGAGAATCTTTCGTTGATCATCGAGAATTTCACAGTTCTATAGAACTTTCATAAAAAAGGGTCCAGTATAGCAACAAGCTTTGTTCAACACTATCTGTTGGTTGAGTTGAACTACCTTTTCCATCAAACGCGTCCTTACTCAGATTAGCATTTGGTATCACCGGTATGAAGAAATGTCCTTGGTAAATATTGGTTAATTTCGATTAGTTGAGGTTAATTTGGTAGGTCTTGTAATTTATAGAATTTTTGTTAAGATAGGAAATAACAATAATAATAAAGATCTGGATCACATATCATTTTTAACAAAGCAAAGCCTGATAGAAGCGAGACTAAATGGGTATGATATAAAGCTCTGTTGGCTACCAGGACACTCTGGTATCAAGGCCAATGAAGAGGCGGATCGACTTGCTATCACCGATGCTATGACCGATCATAAGAATAAGAACAGGACACTGCTCGACTCCTCAACATTTGTACAGACTTGGAGTCAAAGATTCCCCGGAGTGTGAATACGGGAAGCTGGGTAGCCTGCAACATATATTTTTTTGAGTGTAACAATATAAACTCTAACCTGTATCAGATTCTTGCAGAAAGCGGTGTTAAAACGCCTATCTCGTTGTGTTCAATACTACACAAGCCAAAGAATTCAGTTATTAAAATAATCGTGAAGTTCCTAAAAAAAATAACATAAAGATCTAACTCTAGGATGATAATTATCTCTCCCACTTTTTAATCATTATCCTCTTTATCCGAGGCACCATTTCAATGGGTAAAGGTCCTCGGATGTCCGGGAGCGAGAAGAGTTTAAGTCCTGTGTTGTGCTATTTGTTTTACTAATCCTAACCTATTGATTTATAAGCCTGGACAGAGGGCAAACCCTAACGCGATTTGTTTCGCGGTTCATTCACGGAGAAACTAGTCCTGGCTGTATACACACTGGTGAAGGCCAAAAAAAAGTACGAAACAAGAATTTCTTTCAAAAATGTTTATGGTTAGATAAACCACAGATACCTCATAACCTCAGTACAAGTAATAACAATTTTGCCAAAACTTTACTTAAATTCAATTACTATTTTTCTTTATCCACAATTATTAATTTCGTGTATATTTCGGAAAAAAAATAACAAAATCGGGTTGAAATCAGTGCTATTCACATTTGATAAATACCTAAACCAAATTAACGAAGAAATCAGCTAAAAATTCGACAATTTGTTATTCACATCCCTAAGTCTAGTAGGTAACTTTCGGTGCTTCTTAGAAGAACTCTGTTTTACGAACATCGTTGGTTTCACTTGCACTGGATAGTGAAAGTTGCGTGAGATGTGCAATTACACACCTCGGTAATGATTTGATTCGGTAATGATGGTAATCTCTTCGATAATTTACGGTCGCGTGTGCTGCATCACGCTGGGGCTAATCATACTCTGGTAATACCACACACCAGAAGCATCTCTTAATTATATTGATTTTATAGTTTTATGTAACTAGTTTTGTAACATGTTACTGGAGCATCATGTTTACGTCAATTTACTTAATTTAGAGCATTATTTTTACTTTTGTTTTTGAATCAGCGCCCTTAGAAAATCGCTTCCTCTCTCCCCTTTGCAGTTATAATGAGAATATTCACGAATCTTTCAAACCTGGTATCTCTTTAAGCTTAATAACCCTGAATTATATTTATATGCTCGAGTTCAACGTACACATATTACATATTAGATATTTCCATCATGGTTTTCTTTAATATTAACATAAAATCGTCTAGTGTTTTCGATTAATCTGACACAAAATCTGGCTACTTGAAAGTGAATAATAACACAATGTTAAGATATTATCTAGCAAATTTTAAGACGTATTGTGTTAATCATTCCAAAATACAAACAGCATGACTGCGTGGGAAATGGTCCAAGAACTATTGAGTACAACGTTTTGTAGATGATTAAATAATTGTCTTGGAAAATGGATTTTGAAACTCTCGCATTTTAAGGTTATACGTTTTGCATTTATTGCGACATTACTGAAGGTTGTTTCAATAATTACAGTATATGCATTATTTTATTTATGAAAAAAATTGTCACAATATTCAGATGCAGCATGCAGCCTCTCACCGAACTATCACATTTACTTCAAACTCGGTAGCCCCTTAGGGTCTTTTTTAATGACACTGTGTATCATTGCGTTGTAAATGCTAGCTACCAAACCCAGTAATGAAGTTTCTTCCCTTTCACCGGTAGATTTATGTGGTTGATAGTCTTGTTTCCTTACATTGGGAGTTAACATATCTATTCTGAACTTAGAATGTACATCTTAAAATTTAAAAGATTAACTATTGCATTTTCGAACGTTCTTTTGACGGACATTTAAGATATTTTTGGCAATTGACGTGGTCTTTTCCCTTGGAAGTGATGTACCTGTATGAAGGGCTAAGAGAAGTTTCTCAGAGACGAGAGGTTATCGTGGTAATTTTGACTATCAGATCTAATATCCTTACTAATTAATCGTGAGATAAATTGGCAAATACACTGCTATTTATATTTTCTAGTATTATCGGTAATATTGTCTCGTATCGGTATGATATCCTAGTGTTTCAAATTAGATAGTTAAAATTATTAATAATTGAACTGGGGTCGATCCTCCGGCTGGTTTGTCACTAGCCTAGAGAGTTTATCCTGTTTATTCCTGATCCGAGGAGATCTTTTGTCAAAGTGATGCCGACCGCAGGGTGTGACGTGTAGCTTCACAGGAAGCGCCAATGCCCTAATTGGCGCCAGTTGAGGAGTTAAGGACTAGCTACCAACCACTGCCAGTTGATTCCACTCTCGTATGACCATAAAAAACCAAGTAGTCCCTATATTTACCCATTCTCGAATTTATCGTTAAATGATCTTTAATCGGTTATTATCTTTTATTGTATCTATTACCGTTTCTCATCGTTTTTGGATTAACTGATATCGACTTCCTTTACCATCTTATATGATGTTATCTTAGCTAGCAAATGTCTCGCTAACACCATAGTAATTACCTGATTTATTTTTTGTATTTCATATACTTATTTAAACGCTACGCTTTTTCTGATAATTGCTGGAAGTCTTACGGCAGTAAACAGTCTTGTCCAACTGCGACTTTAGATTTTCGTCTTTATGCAGCTTACCGAATTGAGCTCACTTCGATTTCCCTTGTAGATATTCTTTGATGAGATTTTTTTATTCACAGTGATTTTATTTAGTTCTGTTAACTGTTTATTTGACCAGTGATGTCATTGCTGCCATGGGATTAATTTATAATATTTTTTTATTTAGCGGAGTAATTCTTATTTAAGGTATTCTGTAATAAACCATGTTTAGTCAGAAATTCCAAATTCAGATTTTAATTAGAAACATTTCAAAAATAGGAATTAGGCAGTATTAATGATTTAGGACTTAAGATTAAGACTTAAGAATCTTATAATTTGGATAATACTTATTTTGGAGAACTTCTCTTTTCTTTAGGTGCGATATCATAATCTCAACTAGGTTTGGGACCTAATTAATTTCCCCTTGTGCAGTTATGTCTGTGAAAGTATTTAATATTTAAATAAATAGCTTAATTTTTCATTGCTTAAAAATCATTCATATATTCATAATACAAAATTTAGTGGCGCCTTCACCCAACTGTAAACTCTACGACCCACACCTATAACTATTAACACCGCTGAGTAAACTAGGCATAATGGTATTTTCTATACGGTACTTAGCAGGGAATGGCTGATTAGACATTTGTAATGACAAAATATGGTACTAATTTTATGTGCCCTGTAATGTCGTCATTCTATCTCTTAAACTGCATAAAGACCCTTCTGACTTGGAGCCTTATAGGTCAATACGCTTAAAGTCATATATCACTAACCCAAACCTATGAGAAGCTTATTAGAATTTGATTGGAGTATTTGTTGCTGCAAGTGCCTTTATATCAATATGGCTTTAAAGGCGGTTCAGTATTAACTATTCTATCGGTCTATCGCTCATCTACTTTCAAACATTTGGTCAAGATTAACATATAGCAAATGTGTTGAAGTATTGTTCGCTGACATTAAAAAAGCTTACGTACGTATAGACTTACATATACTGACTCAAAAGCTAATACAGCCACAAAATATATCTTAAGTCTTTTCATCAACAAAAGCAATATAACCCGTTTGAAAAACGAGATCTACCTACCTCATAGAATAATCTCAACATCTTATTATGGTATTTAATAAATCCTTTCCCTTCTTCAATACTTTCCTTACATGGTCTCTCAATGCCTTGGACTCATGTATGTCAAATGAGGATATCTGGTCTCATCTAAAGGGATCTCATTCCTATTGTGCATGACCTGTTCATCTGAATCAAATATTTCAAAACAGGAGGATTGGGAGAAGGGTTTCAATGGAATGACCAGTAAGATTTCCGGATCTTATCCCACTAGTTTTTCCTTTGCAGTTGCTTAAAACATAAGTAAGGCAAAGTTCGAGAATGTTAACATATGAACTTATTCCACCAGATGTTATTTAGGATTTACAGAATTAGTCTTATTTATGTTTGGGATGATGCCGGCAAGTCAATACAGAGTTGGATAATGCGTATATGCATATCAAATGAGGATATCTAGTCTCATCTAAATGGATCTCATTTCTATTGTGTATGACCTATTCATCTGAATCAAAAATTTCCAAACAGGAGGATTTGGAGAAGGGTTCCAATGGAATGACCAGTAAGGTCTCCGGATCTTATCCCACTAGTTTTTCCTGTGCAGTTACTTAAAAACATAAGTGTTTAAGGCAAAGCTCGAGAATGTTATCAGAATGTAACACATTTAGGATTTACAGAATTAGTCTTATTTATGCTAGGGATGATGCCGGCAAGTCAATACAGATTTGGAGAATGCGTCACTAATAAATGAAAAATTAGAATCAATGCTGTATATATATTTTTAAATCTAAAAACACCCTGTGCGAAAAATTGCTGTTAATGGAAAAATGGGAACGTGAGCTGGTACTAGACCGAACACGAGACAGCTCAGATTTAGGCGAAAATAGGGTCCCGGGGGTTTTCGGAGTCGGGGAAAACGAATATGGGCTTAAAAATAATGTAGTCCCTAGGGGGAGGCCCCGCGATAAAAAATCGATTTAATAGGTGGAAAACGTCGAAAGTCGGTGTGGTAGGTCAAAAGGGGACCGTTTAGACGGAAAAAGATTTTTGGACCCTAGGGGCACGTATTTCAGGGGCCCTGCGTTCCCGTAGAGGTACATGGATGAAATTTGGGTTAGGGGGGTTTTTGGTGACGCTGAGTTCGAATTTGACCCGAGCGGGAACCTACGTGCGATAGATTCCGCGGTAGGAGCCGGATGAGGTCGAAAACAAAAAATTTCGTAACGAGACCCCCAAATTGTCCCCCGCATGGATTAGACTTAAAAGTATTCCACGCGATTTTCGATCTGCGGCTCCTATTAGGAGAACGCTCGCCCCATCGGTTTTGAAAGTGGAAAATCGTGGTTTTGGACCCCTAAATATTATTTTGGAGAAAAACACTTTCGTAGGTCATTTTATATTTAGGAGACGTTTTTTTGCCCCTTTTAGAGCCTACCGGAAATCCGGCTCCTACCGGCCCTTTTTGACCTAAATTTTGACCAAACATGTTCGTATTCGGCAGGGGGGTGAAGGGCATCGGTCCGAACCCCCACCTAAAATTTGAAATCGCTAAGTTTCCTAGGGGCTCCTGAATAGGGATTCTTGGTGCCCTTTGACCTGCAAGGTTGAAATTCGGCTTAGCGGGGTTTTTGACGATGCCCAACTCGAATGCGCCCTCGGCGAGAACCTATCTCTAATAGGTTCCGCCATAGGAGCCATTTTTTTTTTAAATTTTGATATAAAATTTTTTTTTATTTCAGTCGTTTGCTTTCGTCCCTTTGAAAAATAACCCCAAATCGGCACCTAAATCGGCCGGCAAATAGGCTCCCAGGCGGTCCGCGCGGTTTTTATCTGGTATGCTTCGGTATAAGGAGATGACCTACAGGGTCTATATTTTTATGGTAGATGTACAACGTGATGGGCTAACTGGAATTAAATCGGGGAAGCCGGGGCTCGCTTTTAAGGGGGAGTTTTAGGGGTCTTTAGGGGGGACCCCATGTAAATCAGGCAGTTTTTCGCAATTTCTGCCCTAACGGTAGCTCTTCTCCACCCCCCCACGTCCCCGTTTTTTCTAAAATCGAGAAGGGGGGAAAATCGCTTAACACGTTTTTTAACGAGTAGATTGCAGTAGAAAAAAGAAGAATATCGTAAAACGGAAAAAACCGTGTTTTTATATCGGTCTAACCTTCATTTTGTCCTATAGGAGCCGGAACCTATCTGGAACCTATCGGTGGAGCCTATCGACTTTTTTTTTCCGATTAACTTGAAATTCGGCATATAGGTAGAGGACTTCAGGACCTACAAAAAAGGTTCTTTACGAAAAAAGACAATATTCCTAGTTTTCGAGAAAATGACCGTTTAAATTCGAGAACGGTCGTAGCTCGAAAACTACTAGTGATACGGCAAAAATACATACTACTAAAAATGTGTATTTCGACGACCTTTAGCCCGTATGTGGGTCGTCAAACTTAAAAATTACATATATTGCCTTTTTTTATCAAAAAAGGACATTTAAAAAAAAAATTACCCATCAAAATTTTTTTCGGAAAAAGGTACCGAACCTTTATAAAAAATAAATAAATAAATAAAATAAATAACGCCTTTATTCAAGTATCTTTTACACATAATGCAGAAACATATAAAAATGCACAATCACATCATATGCACAAGAAGAGCGCAACTGGCGAAGTTTAGCCTCTTGGCCATTCTTCCACTTAACCAATTCGCTGGTATATTTAAAAATCAGCGTCTTTTATACCAACAAACAAAGCCTAATAGGATTCTTCTAAGGGATAAACAATAAGGATAACACATAAGTTTTCACCAAAACACCAATATAATGTAACAATGCAGTAGTATCTATATTATATATATAAGACCTAAAGATCTACTGTCTCTTCAATAAATATTTCTTGTATCTAGACCTTAAATATGCAATATTGCACACCTTAAATTGCAAAGGTAACTTATTATATAAGTTAACACAATTATAAATAAAGCTCTTTTGAAACAAAGAAGTCCTGTGTTGTGGCATTGTTAAGTAATTTTTGTCTTTTAAAAAGCGGTTATGCACAGCCTCCGTATAAATTAGTTTTTGAAACAAGTATGCTGGTTGTTGACATATGTTTAGTTTTCTACAAAATAGAGTCAAGTTAAAATTATACCAGTTTACACATTTAAGCCAACCCAATTTTTTTATATTTTCTGAAACATAATCAAATTTTCGTAATTTATAAACAAATCTGCAGCATGTATTTTGAACGTATTGTATTCTTATTTTATGTACAACATTTAAGAATGAATAATATACTATAAAGCAATACGAATAAATAGGCATAATAAGTGACTCACATAATTTTTTCCTGGTTTTGAAATTTAAAAGGTGTCTGCTTGCATATAAAAGCTTCATTCTCACATAACTTCTCTTGAGCAAAGATCTTAAATGTTGTTCAAAATTAAGCTGTGCATCTATAAATAACCCCAAATTTCTACCACAGTTAGCAAATGTCAATTGGGTATTATCAATCTGAATAATTAATAAGTTGATTCATGAGTATATTTCTTTTATTTTCAGAACAAAACAGTAACATTGTAGTTTTTGCAGGATTAATTTTCAGATTATGTTCTGTCGAGTATTGCAAAATATTAGACAAATCGGAACTTAACAGCTCGGCAGCATCATCAGGATGGTATGGATCAAACTGAAATAACAACTGTGTATCATCAGCATTAGCTTGAATGTGTGAAGATACAGCAAAAAACATATCTGAAGTATAAATCACATACAACAAAGGCCCAAGAATGGAGCCTTGGGGCACTACTGAAATAATGTTTCTATACTGTGATGTCCCTCCACCCATCCTAGCTATCTGCCTTCGACCTGCCAAATAGGACTGAAAGAACAATGTTGCAAAGGCTTTAGAGTAGTCTAACAAAATCAAAATAGCAGCCATTTGCCTATCCTGAATTTTTACAATATTGTCGGTAATATTTAGAAGTGCAGCTGTTGTACTATGACTTGCTCTAAAGCCCGATTGATGCGCAGGAAAAAAGTCATGTATATTAAAGTAATCAGTAACCTGAACATGAATCACCCTTTCCAGAACTTTAGATATCACAGGGAGCAGACTTACAGGCCTTAAATCTGTAAAACTGACAGGATCATGTTTTTTAGGCAGTGGGGTAACAAGAGATTCTTTCCAGCATTCTGGAAAGTGACCATGTTCAAGA
Source organism: Pissodes strobi (assembly GCA_016904865.1). Classification (NCBI taxonomy): domain Eukaryota; kingdom Metazoa; phylum Arthropoda; class Insecta; order Coleoptera; family Curculionidae; genus Pissodes; species Pissodes strobi. The sequence goes on from JAEQML010063516.1 coordinate 16,492, forward strand.
CAGCTATTAACCATATGGGTTATATGTAATATTATCATATGCAAACTCAGTTTCAGCAGTGTTATCCCATCAATACTCGCAGAATTAGACTAGAATTTACAAAACTCTGTATATACTTATACACATCAGAGGGATCAACTAGTTTAAAAGTAAACTGTATGTTTTCTCTTATTTTATTATTATTATAATATGCTATTTTAGTATCACAGTTATTTGATTTTTTTTAAAAACGCTGCAGAAATATTCATTTATTTCTTCCACATTTAACAATTCAGGAGGAATCTCACTTATTTTATTTGTGGGAACATAGACATTAAGGTCCCTTAAAGTTTGCCAAACTTGATCTTGATCTTTTTGGGTTTCCAGATATTGTAAATAAGCCAACTTTTCCCTACGTATAGAAATTTTAGTAAGGTTTCGCAGCATTTTATAGTGCTCAAAACTTTCTGCAGTGTTATTTAATTTACATTTAGCCCTAGCCCTATCCCTTTCCCTCATTAAACCTCTTATTGCATAAGTTAACCATGGTGCATATGGCTTAGTCACTCTAATGGACCTCAAAGGAGCATGCATATCAAATAAATACTTTATATTGTGAGTCAGATACTCAACTTTACTATCTATATCAGGAAAGTAATACAAATCATCCCACCTTACTTTTGACTGAAGGTCAAGCAAAAATTGAGGCTCATTAAAATGCTTAAAATCCCTTATAGTCAACAATTTTTCAATTTTTTTAATACATGAAATTTTTTTATAGCAAAATGTTAGCAGGTGATCACTCACCCCATTTGAATCTAATGTACCACTCTGACTCACAATATTTTTGTCATTAATGAAAATTGAGTCCAGTAAACTGGCTGTTGTATCAGTCAGACGGGTTGGTTCATCTATTACCTGATAAAAGTCATAGCTATCGAATAATTTACTAACCGGATTTTGAATATTCATCATATTGATGTTTAAATCACCAAAAACTAAAACATACTCATCTATAGGTGCAATTTCAGGTAACAAGCTATCCAGGATATTGACACTTTCCAATATATTATTTCCTACTCTATAGATAACACCTGCTGCCATTGATAATTTCTGGTTTAGTTTCATACGCACCCAATAATGCTCAAAACCCTCTACTGATATTAAATTGATAAAGTTTAAACTCTCACATTTTATTGAACTTTTTATATAGAAGCCTACGCCTCCACCTCTACCTCTACTACGGTCTTTTCTATAAAACTTGTATCCTGGGATAGCTACAACTTCCGATGGTGTATCGCTTGTCAACCATGTTTCTGTTACACCAACTATGTCAAAGCTATTATTTTGAACTACACTGCTGATCAATTGCGTGGCACCAAGGTAAAATAACAGTTTAACTTAAATTCAATTATCTCTAGAAATATTTGACCGATCTTATCGCGGTTTCCAGATTCCTGAAAAGAAAATGTTTGAAAATGAAATTCCTACCCCCATCTACCTCAACATCATCATATGTCTCTAATACAGGGCGTTTTAAATTTAACACATTATATTTATAAATTTTTAAACGTTGTCAAATTTACGGCCGTTAATTTTTTCAGATTTTTTTACTAAAATTAGTTTTGCTGGGCTTTTATACCGGAACGTTTTCGACAATATTGCTCTGCGGATGACAAATCAAAAAATACGAGGGTTCATTTAAAAATTGCCTTTATTGCGGATTTACTTGTTTAAAAGTACGAAACTTTGAGCATTGTACCATAATATTTAGAGTTTCTTATTTTTATATGATGAATTTTATGATAATTAAAGCGTTGTCATATATAGGGTTGGACAACATTTCTTATTTTTGGCAAAAATCCTCAAAATACGACATAACGGAAAACATTTAACTTCCAGCCACATGTCCGTTAATGAGACCACATCATCGAGCTGCTAGGCGCCAATGGGCCCACGAACATCGGGAGTGGAATGCAGAATGGCATCTTAGATGATACGAGGGTAAATTTATACAGTTCCGATGGGCGCATTTTTGTTTGGAGAGGACGAAATCAAAGACATACCGAGGAAAATATGGATCCTCGAGTAGCATTGGGTCTTACTGCTTTCGGAAGCATTATTTTGAATGGGAAACTGAACTTCTTATAATCAATAACACAATTACCGATAATTCTTATACCAATGACTGTCTTATCCCTATCGTTATTCCATTTGCACAGAACTTCGGAGAGGACTTTCTCTTAGTTGACGACAATGCCAGGCCACACAGGACTCAAATCGCCAACGAAGTTCTTCGCACAAATGGAGTAAATCGAATGATATGGCCGCCGAATTCCCCTGATTGCAACCTTATAGAACACGCTTGGTCAAGGTTAAAACTGGCTCTGAGCTCAAGAGATAGGGGGATTCTAAAATTTTGAACAGATAAGGAAAGCTCTTTTGGAAGGGTGGAATCTGCTAAATCAACAATTTATTAACAATTTAATCTTAAGTATGACAAATCGGTGTAGAGATGTAATACGCAGTCGAGAAGGGCTTACAAAATACTAAATTTATTGAATACTACAGTTGTTTTATCATAATTGATAATTGTTATTGTAAATTTTCATAAATATAAGAAACGTTGTCCAACCCTGTATATGGGAATGCGTTAATTATCATAAAATTCATCATATAAAAACAAGGAATACCAAAAATTGTAGTACAATGCAGAAAGTTTCGTACTTTTAAGCAAGTAAATTCGCAATAAATGCAATTTTTAAATAAGCCCTCGTATTTTTTGATTTGTTATCCGTATATCAATATTGTCAAAAACGTCCTGGTATAAGAGCCCAGAAAAACCAATATTAGCAAGAAAACTGTACAAAACTAACATCTGTAAATTTGGCAACGTTTAAAATTTTATAATTAATATGTAGTAAATTTAAAACGCCCTGTATTATCGACATATGATGATGTTGAGGTAGATGAGATAGGAATCTCGTTTTCAAACATTTTCTTTTTAAGAATCTGTTAACAGCGATAAGATCGGTCAAATATTTCTAGAGATAATTTAATTTAGTTTTAACCTATATTTTACCTTGGTGCCACGCAATTGATCAGTAGTGTATATTAGCGAACTCGACAAAACCTGAAAACACTGATCTGAGATTTAAATGTCCAAAGCTAAATACATGATTTTCTACTTCCTTAAATACCATATCTCTATTTCCAAATGGTGCGGAGTAATAAAACCTACTTATAAATGCAAAACGCTAACAGAGTGATCAAATAAATTTTTGTGATTTCTAAATATTTAGCCACAGCTGTTATAGCCTGCTGTATTATATTTTAACCATTCTACCCTGTTTTGTATGGCAATCCCGCTGCAAACAATAGGCTTTATTAGCAAAGGGGCCATTTTCTACCTGCAGTAGCGTACGTTTGGGTATTTAATTTAAAATACCTGTTTTACCTAAGTACTTTTATTTATTCACTTATTTATGTATATTCAAAAACAGTTAGTATTACTGTAACATTTTATCACATATAATATTTATATAATAAGGTATAAGAATTGCGATTTTGTGTAAACAGTTATGTAGAGAACTATGGTATATCATTTTCGTCGTCAGAAAAATCCATCGAATCTTCGTCATGTTCCAAGGATATAATTAAAGGCTCTACAATTAGGTCAATTAAATGGTCTAGTTTCCACATTTTTTCTTCTTCTTTTATAACATGCTCAATACACTTACGCCCTTTTTTAGAATCGACATTTTTTAAAGATTCCTCAAAGATTATTTTAACATCTTTCATTTTAAACGTCGTGTTTCTCCTTGCTACATAACTTTTTACTTGGGCCCAAACAAGTTCAATGGGATTTAATTCGCAATGATACGGAGGCAGACGAAGAATAGTAATATTTCGTTTCTGTGCAATTTTGTCAACTACATACTCGGTGAAACGAGCTTTATTTGAGGACACTATGGACAACAGTTCCTTTTTCACCATACTTTCATCAAATGGTATGTTATTCTGTCTAAACCACTGAATAATATCCGCTTTTCTCCATGAATTAGTTGGTATTCTGTCAACTTTTCTGGAATGATAACTCGCATTGTCCACCACTATCACAGAATTAGGTGGAATGAGATCTAATATTTGTTCAAAATATTCTTCGAATACATCGCCATTCATGTCTTCATGGTAATCGCCAGAATGATTTGACTCAAACATTAACAAACCGCCCTCAACAAAACCATCAACACTTCCAAGGTGTGTAATAATCAGTCGCTTTCCTTTCCCAGATGGTGGTTTTAGTCCGGTGGACCAGCCTTCTAAGAATGCTTGACGAAAACTTGAAATATTTTTGTCTTGCCAAATCTTCCCAACCGTATATCCTTCATTAAGCCATATTTCGTCCAGATAATAAATCTTTCTATTCTCACTTCGAAGCTGCTTTATTTGTCTTAAGTAATGTCTCCTCCAGCAAATAATTTCATCTTTTTCGATTAGGAGCGATTTTCTGCTTTGTTTTTCCCAGCTGAAATTCATTTGTTTTAAAGTTGTCCACAATTTCTTCCTGCTTATCGTTGGAGACATATTTTGGTCTTGCTTCAAGGCTCCTAAAATTTTGTCGATGGTTGGTATTTCCTTATTAAAATAAAAGGAATGTACTGTTCTTCTAATTATAAGTTTGTAGTCTTCATCGATAGGCACCGTCTTTCTTCCTGAAGATGGTATAGGTGGTTTTACAGCTCCACTTTTTCGTTCACACCTTAATTTATATATCGACGTTTTTGAAACACCCGTCATTTGCGAACACATTTCCACCACAGTATCAACGCTATACAGAGGATTTTGATGTTTGAGGGCGTCATATACATTAAGAATAATATTCTTTTCGTTAACAGAAAATGGACATTTGCTCGCTCGTTTCACTGGAGAGAAAACTGAATTAGCCATTTTAATTGAAACTATGAAATGAAACAAACACACTATGTCTTCTTCGGAAGAACAAATATAACTGAAAAATTACAATTACGTAAACTTTAGGGTATGCATACAAAAAATCGTCAAATTTGAATGTTTACAATAGTAATAAAAAAACCTAAGTGTGATAAATATAATGCTGGGAAAGTCCGAGTATTAGGACAGGTAAACGTTTAAAATATGTACGTATATGTACGTAATTATGTCCGCCTATGTATCAGCCATCAGAAAATTATTTATTACTTCGCATCATTTCGAAATAGAGTAGTTTTATTCTACTCTAATTGAATAGTCTACTCTCTGATTAATTACCTCTAATAAATTTAGCCTGCATGGACATTGCCTATCAAGGGCTAGATGAGATGTACTTAGCATTAGACCCAAATTCTTGTTGTTAGATTTGCAACAATTTATACATTTTAGCTCAGTTGTCTTACAGTCCTTAAAAGAATGATTTTCTCCACATCTAGAACAAACCTTTGTGACTGTGCAATTTTTGGCTAGATGACCAAGGTCCATACAGTTATAACATTGAATGATATGAACATGGTTAAACACCCACGCCCTAGACCAAGCTATATTAACTTTTTCCTTACCTAATAATAAGTTATGCGTTTTTGGATCCACCTCTAGAATTAGATCTATTTTTTTTTAATTTATTTTCACTCTTCTTCACAATTTTAATGAAAAAGCTAGTATGCTTTTGTATGGTATTCCAGCAAACAATCTGATCCACTATGTCGGTGTCACCATCTTCCATGGATATGTCTGTAGATTTTATGTTGACAATCTTGAGCTTTGGTCTTCTTTTAACTGGTTTATCAATCTCATACTTATTGCCTAATTCTTTCTCCATCCTATTCTTTAAACAATTGATTTCATTTTCACTCTCGCAACCAATTACTACAGCTCCATCCCTAGCCAGTACTTTAGGTGCGATACCATAATCTCAACTAGGTTTGGGACCTAATTAATTTCCCCTTGTGCAGTTATGTCTGTGAAAGTATTTAATATTTTAATAAATAGCTTAATTGGGACTTTTGAGGTTCATTTTGGTATGCTGAAATTAAAGTTAAGTTGAATTTATAGAAGTTCCTTTAATGTTTCTCGACATTTTTATATAAGATATTTTTCTAATTTTTACTACCCTAATTTCATTGCTTAAAAATCATTAATATATTCATAATACAAAATTTAGGAGCGCCTTCACCAAACCTTTGTGACTGTCCAATTTTTGGCTAGATGGCCGAAGCCTATACAGCTATAACATTGAATGATATGAACATGGTTAAACACCCACGCCCTTGACCAAGCTATATTAACTTTTTCCTTACCTAATAATAAGTTATGCGTTTTTCGATCCACCTCTAGAATTAGATCTATGTTTTTAAATTTATTTTCACTCTTCTTCACAATTTTCATGAAAAAGCTAGTATGCTTTTGTATGGTATTCCAGCAAACAATCTGATCCACTATGTCGGCGTCACCATCTTCCATGGATATGTCTGTAGATTTTATGTTGACAATCTTGAGCTTTGGTCTTCTTTTAACTGGTTTATCAATCTCATACTTATTGCCTAATTCTTTCTCCATCCTATTCTTTAAACAATT
>JAEQML010063517.1:0-23053 GCA_016904865.1 Pissodes strobi
TGTTCCATTAAAAAATTACCAAGTTAGTATTTTTTACTTACTTTGCGATATTCGTTTGTTTTTTTTACCTAACATTTTTTGGCGATTTAGGATAAATCCTACAACTTTTGTATTGAAAGTTTTCTTCTATCTTTTATAATAAGCCCAGTAGGCGCTGTCTAAATATAAGGAAAGACCTTGTACAGGGTGGCTCGAATTCGTGTCTATGTATGGGGAACTCGAAAACCGTAAGAGATACAGTGTCGGTCAAATTAAGGCAAAATTGCGCATTTAGGTGTCTAGCAATATGCCGTTTAGAAAGTTTTAAAATTCCGAGTATTTCCGGAGATATCCGGAAAAAACCGAAATTTTGAAAATTCGTTTTATTTTTTTCCTGGGCTTATTTAAAAACGGATTTCAAATTGAATTGCACCTTTGCATTGCAACTTTTTCCGCTCGATCTAATGATGGTATCCAGTTTGAAATCCGACGTTTCGTCTTCAAGGGATCATCATCAACTTTTTTTTTTAAATACGAATTTTAATTTTTTGTATCGTTTTTCAGCTGGTATTGGCGTTAATAATATGACTATGTGTTTATTTTTTTATTTTTTTTAATGTTTATAATAATTTTTTTAATTATATATTTTGCTTTGGCGTAATTTTAAATAATTTAAGGTAGGTACTTTTGAAATTTTTATATTCTATAAAAATATTTTATTTTATTTTTTGTATTAAGTGGAAAATTGGAGCGTATTAAAAATAAAAAAATAGAAAAATTATTTCTTACGAGAATATGGCCATGAACTATTATTACTCAAACAAGTTGCTTACTGCAAAGATAAAATATTACCAACTTTTAACCAATTAAAAAAATTATTTAATAGAGAACATCAACAATTTATAATCATACTACGTGACACTATAATAATTGATGGAAAAACACCTATTGGAATTTTGCATATAAATAAAATGCACTAAGCAACTTGTTTGAGTAATAGTTCATGGCCATATTCTCGTAAAAAATAATTTTACTATGTTTAATTTTTAATACGGGCTCCAATTTTCCACTTAATGCAAAAAACAAATAAAATATTTTTATAGAATATGAAAATTTCAAAAGTACCTACCTTAAATTATTTAAAATCACGCCAAAGCAAAATGTATAAAATAAAAATAATAAAAAAATAATAAAAATTAAAAAAATTAAATAAAAACACATACTCATATTAATAACGCCAATACCATCTGAAAAACGATAAAAAAATTAAAGTTCGTATTTAAAAAAAGAAAGTTGATGATGATCCCTTGAAGACGAAACGTCGGATTTCAAACTGGATATCATCATTGGATAGAGCGGAAAAAGTGGCAATGCAAAAGTGCAATTAGATTTGAAACCCGTTTTTAAATAAGCGCAGGAAAAAAATAAAACGATTTTTCAAAATTTCGGTTTTTTCCGGATATCTCCGTAAATACTCGGAATTTTAAAACTTTCTAAACGGCATATTGTTAGGCACTTAAATGCGCAATTTTGCCTTAATTTGACCGACACTGTATCTCTTATGGTTTTCGAGTTCCCCGTACATAGACACGAATTCGAGCCACCCTGTACATACAAAATATAAACAATATTAAAAACAGCCTCTAGCCTCGTCGACAGGTGACAATATTTTGAAAACCGCATTCAAAACCTTTTTTGTCCTATAGATACGAACAATAAAACTAGAATTACAAAAATTTTCGTATGCGTTCCAAGTGAACAGCAGTTTCAGTTTATTAAGAGAGGGAACATTTTCAAAGCATATTTGATTACCACTAATCTATGAAATTTGGACGATTAATAAAAGAAATTTATAGGCCCAAGAATGGTTAGCCATCAGCTGAACAAGATCAGCAGTGTTTTACTCGGGCTCATAATTGCTTGCTTTTAGTAATTTTTACAAAATTCTACCCTATAGATTGCCAATGAACTGATTGTATCTCTTATGTACGTAGTAATCAACATCGGACTTGTTTTGTTAATTCAATTATTATATTTATATAATAACAAAAACTTGACGTAAGGATAATAACACCACAACATCAGAAAGCATTAACTTAAATAACTTTTAATGACCTACACTTGATTTATCTGAATATCGGCTATATCAGTAAATGACAAGATACTTTTAAGACTGAAAATTTGATTCTCAAGTACTGTTCTTAAAATAGCTATATTCCAATACACCAATTTGACTGGACACTTTTGCGGATCTTGCAATAATTTTGTTATCCTGTATCTCGGTCTGTTATCAGCAATCAGTCATTGTCTACTATCCACAGATCTTTTGAAATAAAATATTGTATAAAAGTTTCAAACCGTCTGTAAAGGTACCCAAACGAGTATTTACTCGCACTGTACATTCTAGGAGGATGTATGGTCTTTCAAAGCATAACGTTTACAGAGGAATGCCTGTACCTACAGAGTTTTTGGCATCGTATGTTATTTCGCTGATATTTAACCTATCTAAAAAACGATTATCAATTTCTGTAGCAAAGACATTCTTTTGGTTTACTTAGCTAAATTATCAAGCAATAATTATAGCACACAAACTAGCAAGTGACTCTATTTTTCACTTTTCCATTTCATAAATTCGAGAATAATTTTTATATCAAATGCACCCTTATGTTTTTAAGGCATTTTTACTCATGTAATTATTTAAAAAAAATGGTTGTACTCAAGAATTGAATATTATCGAGAATCTATGCTCAGTTCCAGTGCGCATGATCAGTCATTGGAGCCGACCTGTAATAAATAAAATTTTACTAAAGTTTTAGACTTTCAAAAAAATTATTTGAGAGCCTCTTGCACATTGAAAGTATTTGTATCTCGGTTGTCGGAGATTTTTTGGATGTTTCGTTGTTCAGGAGTTCGCAAAAGTTTTTTTTCCGAGCATTCAAAATAGGTTTCTTTTCTAAATTGTTCTGTATATTTTCTTCACTTTTCTTATTACTGTTGCCTGATACTATATTTTTCCTTCTTATAGTTTTTTTGTTGCTTTCCTTATCTGTAAGCATTTCGCACTGTTTCCCTCTGTTGTATTCTGCAGCAATTTTTTCTGGAAATATTTCTCTCTTTTTATGATTTGGGACAAATCTTAGTCAAACCATTTTTTGGGCACCTTTTCTCCGCTTCCTGCTACTTAGACAGGTGCGCTTTTCACAGTTTATTTTAAGTTGTTCCAAACTGAATCTATGCTCTTCTCGCCTCAATTATTTTTTTAACTTTCTTAGATTATCTTTTAGAGTCAGTTTACGCTCAAAAATTAGTCTGACGCTTAGGAAGAACGGCGTTGTTAAGTTAACGTATCACTTGATTTTAGCCTCTTTTCTGCAGGCAGTTAAATAAATGCATAATTTCTTAAGCGGGAGGTATTTTTTATATGTATAATAAAATTAATAATGTTTAACGATAATAGTATATTATGATATAAGTGTATAGGAGGGCCTTTAAAGCACGCGCGACATAATTCAAAACACGACGCGCAGCGGAGTGTTTTGTAAGTCGCAAGGGCTTTAAAGGCCTCTTATACACGTATATCATACGCTATTTTTTATTACGAATGCATCACATTCTCAAAAATCTTTTACTTTTTTGAGTTACGTAGTTACTATTTAGAATAAGGCAATGTTATTTTTAAATGTGTTCCTTCATTTTGACATATTAGTAATTTAAACGGCAGGTAAATATCTAGGTAAAAAATGTAGATCAAACGTTTCTATAGCAACCTTTAAAAAAGTAGGCGCATCATAATAGTTATTTACAATATTAGTGTTGTAAAGATTCATATTACAACACGAGATCTTAAAGTTGATAAAACATCGAGTGTAATGAATAAAAATATTTGGCAAAAGGCATTTTTAAAAATAAAAATGCACCTGTAAAAATGCCCCTTTACTAATCAAGTTTTTTATGTTACCTTTCACATGGTTACTGTTTCGTATGGTTACTGTCGAAACTTTGTCAAACAAATCCAAAAATATAAAAAGCGCTTTTCAAAATTAGCGATTATGATGGAAGTTTACCCTCTGATATAGAAGCAGCGGCAAACGAAGCGATCTCAAGTTTAGTTCCGACGAAATCCAAGGCGCGGTATGAGTTGGAGTACCAGAAGTTTGAAGATTGGTGCAAAGCTAACAAAATATAGGAGGTGTCTGAGAAAATCATTTTGGGTTATTTTTCCGGAAAGCAAAGTGGTCGGGATAAACAAATTCTTTTATTATTGCTTAAAACCATAAAGAAGGGTGTGGTATTTTAATTAACCACTTTTAATGGACAGTATAACATAGGGTGGTGAGAGAAATTGAAACATGTATTCGGTATTGATATAATTTAATAATGCAGGCGTAAATTGCATTTAAATATAATGGAGATAAATAAACAGTGTTTTCTATCTTAAATAGAAAATATATATGTACAATTCTTAGACTAAAACTTTCAATCACTCATCATTCGTTCAAGTATAAAACTAAAATTACAAAAAGTTTCTTAAAATTAGAAATGTCTACTGAAGAGTCTTGATTGTTTGATTTAAAAATTTGTTTTTATCTTTCTTATTTTAATACTTCGTTCTCCAACTTAGCAACGTTCACACAGCATACCTTTTCACTTGGACTGCTTTACCTGCCTTGCTTTACAGGAATTCGACCAAGAATGTCAGTCTGCCTTCCGCCATTTTATGTTCCATTTCCAACGGGAACGGGGATGCTATCATTTCTAACTTCGAAGAATTGCTTTAAAAAGGCTCAAAAGGAGGTCTTTGTCCAACCTTGGACAAAGATAACTGAGGTGCACGAAATATTCTCTAATATTTGTCCATACAAGAGAGATTGGCCCAAAAAGGAATTTGACCTTTTGGCGCGAAGAGGCACTTGCTAGAGCTCGGCAGCACGACCGACCCAGCAACGTGGAGTGTTTGCAGTGCACTAACTTGAATAATTTCTTTCGTGGAGCGGCTACTGGCGCCACTCGCGGATAAAGAGTGGGGATTTGGCGCTTTGCCGAATTCATTTGAAATTACAAGGGTAGAAGCTGTTTTCTTTCTTTATTTGACAGACTGATTGTTCACAAGGCTGACGGAGACAAAAATACATTGACTTTAAAACGATTAAAAACGTTTTCCATTACTAGTGAAAGTTGGCTCTATTGTAATCGGTTATATTGACAGCACTGCTGTACAGGCTCGAATTAAGGGATCGTCCGTCTAGGGTCGGACTAAGGGGTTTTAAAGAACGTGACATTTGCTGATTTAAATGTACAAATTGGAATGTACCCGGGGTGAAATAAATCTATTTTGTGTTTAATTATGGCTCAGTCATTCTACATGCATACAGGGTGTTATCACCAAACTATACGGTGAAAAACGATAGTTTCTACACGTGTTGGGGTGTTTCCCCAACACAAAGCTCCCAGAAACCATCTACACTATGGACTCACTACTCAATGTTGAGAACTATGATTTCAGTCAAGAAAAATTAAGATATAAGCAGATTTTCTCAACTAATCGCATTTTTGAAAAGAAGTTCAGATGAGGGTTACAAAGCCAAAAAGTCCAAAGTTTTTACAAAGGAAGACGTATGTAAGTTTCTTAGTACTGCAGATAATGAAACATATTTACTTAATTAATTTGGTGGCGTTATATAGATGACATTTTTTCAATTTATCCATATAACGAAAATTTTCTTAACGATTTTCTAAATCATATTAACACCATAGAACCCACAATCAAATTCACTATAGAAAAAGAAATTAATGAACAACTTTCATTTCTTGACATTCTTATTAAAAAAGACTTGAATAGTTTCGAAACAAAAATATACAGAAAACCAACACATACAAACAGATATTTAAATTTTAATTCAAATCACCCAATAATGGTAAAAAAGGGGGTCGTAAAAAGTCTATATGATCGAATGAAAATAATTTGTAATAATCAAAATTTCAACACAGAAAAAGAATTTTTGAGCAATGTTTTGATTAATAATAACTATCCTATTGATTTCATTCAAAAATGCTTTATAGAATTTGAACAACCAAATATCAGACAAAATCAAAATAGACCTATTGCGAACCTCTTTATTCCTTATATTCCTGGTTTATCAGACAAAATAAAACGAATAGGTAATAAATTTAACATTCGTACAATTTTTAAAACAGAAAACACCCTTAGATCTAAACTAACAAAAAACAAAACCACTTAATGAAAATGAAACTACTAAAAATGTCATCTATAAAATACCATGTGAATGTAATAAATTTTATATAGGTGAGACCTGTAGACCATTATCAAAACGTATAAAAGAACACCAAACTTATATTAGAAATGCACAATTCCACAAATCACATATTTGTCAACATGCATTTGATAACAATCACAGAATACAATGGAACGCTTCTAGTATTTTGACAAAGGAGCCTTCTTCTAAAAAACGTAAAATTAAAGAAAGTGCTTTAATTTTATTAAATAAAGATAAATGTGTTGCTTCAACTTCTGTAAGTTTCAATAGTACATGGTTACCTTTGCTAAAAACTGAAGTTGATAAGGGACACTTAAAAATTAACTAATCCTTTCAACAAAAATCATTAAATTCCTCCAAAGCGAATAACACCAAATTATATATATATATAAAACTTCATAAACAAATTAATTTACCTAATAACACCTTATTATCAAACTAAATACCAGTTACCCAGTAATTAAATATGGCATTATAATTGTCATCTTGTCAAAGTCAGTTTAAAGCCTGACAATCTGCAAGAGCTTTTTACTGTTTTATTGTATTTGCTAACCATTTTCATTTTTAGTTTTTTGTTTTTCTTGAAAACGGTGTCCGAATAGACACCGAATCGACGAAACTAGGTACAAATTTCATTAGGGTCACTAAACTTGCACTTGTGCAGTTTACATCCTTGAGCCGGGCCCGAAGTGGCTCTATAACAATCCAAACAAAATTTCAATCATTTGTGGAGCAAAAGGCAATCAATTCCAGGGTAATTATGAAGGTTGTTATCATAATCGGCATTTTTGGGGCTTGTCGGCGCGAAGAATTAAGTTAATGTTGGATCATACTTAATAAAATGATTCGTATATAAAAATTGTGATTCCATGCTCGAAAACCAAAATTATCCGAGAATTTGTTATAACAGAAGGAAATGTGACAGGTGTCAACTGTTTAAGTGTCTTTCGAAAATATGCTAAACTTCGTCCTCTTAATGCAACTCACAGGCGGTTTTTTGTATTCTACAGAAAAGAGGAAAATGTACCTCCCAGCCTGTCGGAATTAATAGTTTTGGAAGTATACCAAAAAAAATTGCAACAAAAGGGTCAGGTGTCGTATAAGCACTGTCGATTTTAAAGATTTTTCTGGGTTCAATGGAAAGATTACATCAAATGGAAGACATTAATGCAAAAAAATTTGCGGATGAAGCACTTTTGACGCCAAAAATTGAAAAAGAAATTTTATAAATGAGTGACATTTAAATGCGAAAACTCTCCCAATATGACGTTAATGATGACAATTTACTTGCAATGTTGTCAGACTTGGCTAACCTTCTTCAAATTGCCAAGTCCAGGAGCATGTTTCATAAAGTACAACTTGTGAAAGTAACTAAACAAGCGCGCACCGCGCGCTTGTTCCTTATATGCCTCAGACTAACCAAATAAGCTCCCATTTGTCTCTTAACTAACCCAAACTAACCAAAACTAATTCAGACTAATGCAAACTACCCAAAACTAGTCCAGACTAATGTAAACTAACCCAAACTAACCCAGATTGACCAAAAGTAACCCATACTAAGCAAAACTAACCCTGGCTGTTTAGCCATACATGTATATACATATAAGAAATAAAAGTTTACTTACGGTACACAGATGACTCAATTTGTCCATTTCCCAGTAAATGTCCTAGACCAAGTATATTTGTCATAAAATGAAATAAATTTAAAAGACAAACGCGCTACGCACGTCAATAAATCAACCACAGCTAACCCAAAATAACCAACACTAACCCAAACTGACCAACACTAACCCAAACTAACCAAAACCAACCCACACTAATCCAAACTAACCAAGACTAACCAAAACTAACCCAGAGTAACCCTAATTAACCAAGGTAAAGAGAAAAGCGCGCGCGCGTGTCTCTTTGCTACTCCAAACTAAGCAAAATCAACCGAGTCTAACCAAAACTAACCCAAACTAACCAAAACTAACCCAGACTAACCAAGACTAACCAAAATTAACCCAGACTAACCCTAACTAACCAAAGTAAAAAGATAAGCGCGCTATGCGCGCTTTTATATTCGCTATCCCAAACTAAGCAAATCCAACCCAGACTAACCAGAACCAACCCATACTAACCAAAGCTAACCCAAACTAACCAATACTAACGCAAAATAACCCTAATTAACCAAAGTAAAGAGACAAACGCGCTACGTGCGCTTGTCTCTTCGCTATCCCAAACTAAGCAAAACCAACCCAGACTAACCAAAACTAGCCCATACTGAACAAAACTAACCCAGACTAAACCTATGTAACCGAAGTAAGGAGACAAGCGCGCTACGCGCGCTTGTCTCTTCGCTATTCCAAACTAAGCAAAACCAACCCAGACTAACCAAAAATTAACCCATACTAACCAAAACTAACCCAAACTAACCAAAGCTAACCCAGACTAACCAAAACTGACCAAAACTAACCCAGACTAACCCTAATTGACCAAAGTAAAATGGCAAGGCTTTAATCTTCGCTATCTCAAACTAAGCAGAACCAGCCCAGACTAACCTATACTAACCAAAATTAACCCTAATTAACCAAAGTAGAGACAAGCGTGCTACGCGCGTATTCCAGATGAAGCAAAAATAATCGAAACTAACTTTAATTACCCAAACAAGCGCATTGAGACAAGCGCGCTACGCTCTTGACCAACCCCGCCCATCACAAAATCAAAATTAACCCAAAGTAACAAAACAAACGCACTACGCGTGATACTCTCTTAAACTAATCCAAATGACCTTTTAAATTTGTATCTATTTCAATAAACTAAATAAATTAGTTTATATGACTTATTATTAAAAGTGGCCCACTTCTAGCGTATAACATCTAATTCTAGTAAATCATATATTGTTATTTTATTAAACAAAGCCGTTAAGAATCATTATTTATAAGAAGTTTTCGTCCCACAGTACTTTTGAGATATATTCAACACGAGGCTGTTATATTTTAGAACCAAATAGAAATTACACTTGGCAACATCTACCCGTACAACAGCCAGCTGAACCGTGCTAAGCCAAGGCCACCTATACTACAATAGCAATGGCTAAGCCAACAGTCATGGTTTAAGAAATAGTCATGTTGACGTTTATCTCATAAATATTATATTATCGTTTTAAAGTGCAAAAAACAGTTTTATTTGCAATTTTTAAGAAAAGAAGCTTTATATTATGTTATTATTAACCTTCTGCGACCCTACCTCAGGACAAAGTGTACTGGAATTGTGTTTATTAGGAAAAATTTATGTTATATTTTAATTTTAATTTTCAATTTATTTTGCGAAAATGTGCTTCATCCGCAAATTTTTTTTTGCGTTAATGTGCCCCATTTGATGTAATCTTTCCATAGAACTCAAAAAAAGGTTCAAAATCGACGGTGCTTATATGACACCAGAACCCAACACAACTTGGATTGAAGAATCCCGAAGGATACACTGGACATTGTTTTAGGAGGTCCTCAGCCACCATTCTAGTTGATGGTCGTGCAGATATGCAGATGTTAAAGCGTCATGGGGGCTGGAAATCCTCTTCTACGGCAGAAGGCTACGTTGAGAATTCTTTAGAAAATAAGAAACAAATAGCAAAGAAGATCATGGGGTCAGACACGGCTGTAATGATTGGAAATTCGAACATAAAGGGCTCCATCACATCCACTTCTGGTATACAAATTTCTAACTGTAAAAAGTGTATTATTAATGTTTATAATAAACCTTAAGTGTTATAATTTAATAATAATTAATTTTAATTATTAATTGATAATTAATTTTTTAATTGTTAATAATAAATAAATCATTCTTCTAAAAAGTGTGGTTTTTATTTAACAGCAGTTAATAAAACCGTTTTTTTTTTCATTACAGCACTAGTTCGGTTCTCGAACGGAAGTAAACTAGTCTTACATTTCATTAAGGGCATATTTTACGCTTAAACCATATATTTTGTTGATATTTTACTTTGGCCCAGAACCTTAGATGAGGAGTTGAATTCCCTCCCTTAGTAGAGAAACCAAATGGCGCGTGGTTAAAATTAAAAAAAAAAGAGTTTCTTCAGGGAAGGGCGTTGGGCATCCAACCAACTATTTTACGCACGCGAGGCGAACACCCTGCCTCTGAGCCACCAACTCACTCATGCGCTTTTGTCAAAAATTGGTATAAGTATACTAAATAAATAAAATAAAATTGTATCGCCCAAACACAATCATATATTTTAGACAAAAGTAAAGTACTCCTGAAACACAATGTGGGCAATTATGAAATTATATTGTGCTGTATGCGGATTAGCCATTTTGAAACTAAGCTGCCAAAATTTTGCTGCCATATTTTATTTTTCAGCTCATGTGGAAGAAGATTAAAAGTTTTTTTTCCGATATATGTATGATCTTTGTCCAATTGCTTTGTACACACGTGGTAATAAAATGATGTTCAATCTATTGTTTCTGACAATAATACCAATATGATTGGAAATGAGATTTATAATTTCTCGATCCTTTATGAGTTTTACTACGGTGGCCTTACAAAACATGTCCTTTACACTAAGAAGGTTTGTATGTTTATATAACATGTAGGATGGGAATCGAATATCCAGATGGTATATTAATTTTATAATTCTTTTGTGAGCAATAATAATGGGCTTTAAGGTATTATCATAGGCTCCTCCCCATGCAATAACACCATACGAAAGATGCGACTGTACTAAAGCAAAATAAATCGACCTTAGAATATTTATATCTGTAATTCTTGATAGCATGTTAAACAAGTAAAACAGAGATCGTAACTTCTTAGTAAAATTTTGAACATAAGTATCCCAACGAAGGTGTCTATCCATAATTATGCCTAGGTAAGTAACTTGTGTTGAGCTCCCAATTTGCCAATTTGAGTTTTGTCTAAATGGTAAAAATACATTTATTTCCTTATTTTCAGGTAGTCTGGTTATGTTGCTGGTGAATGGTAAATAAGAAGTCTTTTCAAAATTATTAGTTAGTAAACCAATGAATTATGTTCTGCATATTTGCCTTTATTTTTTCTTCTACTTCTCCCCACGATTCTCCTTCTACAAAGAGCACAGTATCGTCAGCAAATGAAATAATTTTTCCTGAATAATTTTGTTGCAATAGAGAATTTAGGTAAATATTAAATAATACAGAAGCTGGGCAGGACCTCGTATACCCATATCTTCGAATCGGGATAAAAGCAGTTGATGATTTACCGTATCAAACGCTTTCGCCAAGTCAATAAAAACAGCCGCGCATGGTCTACTTGAGTCTAGGCACTTGTATATATTTTGAGTAAGATAAGCAATGACATCATTTGTTGATTTATTCTTTTGGAACCCATATTGGCTGTTTGATAATAATTTTTCAGATTCAATAAATTGTATAGTGTAAAGTCTTTGTTTAAAGGCCTTTTCAAATTTTTTTGTCAGATTGGACAATAGGCCAATTGGTCTATAATTTTCCATTACTGTTGGGTCGCCTTTCTTATATATTGGGTTGATTGTAGCTTTTTTAAAATGATCTGGACATTCTCCATTACTAAACATTAAATTTATTAGGTAAGTAAATGGCTTGGCAATGTATTGAGACATATGTTTTATGGTGACTGTCGGTATTTTATCAAACCCAGAAGAAGATGAATTTTTTAGTGACGAACTAATATTATGGATCTCTGATTCACAGACAGGATTTAAGAAAAATGTTAAACCATTTCTCTCATTTAAAAAATGTACAGCTTATCCTGCAACATAGTTTCTTTTGATGGCATTTGCCATCTTCTGACCCAATTGTGTGTAGTGACTATTAAACATATTGCAAATTACTTCTGTGTCAGTAATGATATTTTGTCGCTATCTTATAGTTTAATATTTGATGAGTTTGTGTTTGTTTCATATTTGGAAGTAAAGTATTTAATGTCTTCCATAACTTTTTGCCATTTTTCTTATTGTTTAGTACCTGGTTTCTGTAATAGTTTTCTTTTAATTTCTTTGCTAGTGTGATTATTTTATTGCGGTAGAGTTTATATTTGTTATAACTTTCATTCGTTTTACTTTTCTTATATGTTCTATACAATCCATCTCTAATATTCATTGAGCTCAGTAAACCGTTTCTTATCCATGGCTTTTTATTGTTAAGTATAATAGTTTTAACATATTTGCTTTTTTGAATAGCGTTCGTAATTTTGCTAATTAATATGTTCGTCGCAATTTCCACATCATTAATACTATAGAGGACTTCAAAAGATGTGTTTTTCATTATATCATTTAGCTTATTATAAGAAATATATTCCTTTTGGATTTTTTTGGTTTGGTTGGGTTTATGAAGCCTCATGGATAATATCACAGGGTAGTGGTCTGTAATCTTGGAGTGCAATACGTAGGGAAATATCATATTATTTGTAAGAAGTTGGCTTTTAATAAAGATGTGGTCTATACACGATTGAGAATTTTTTTCAACCCTTGTGTATTTGTTGATGGTAGATTTGAAGCCATGTTCGTAAATAGAGTTTAAATATTCATTACTGATTATAGAGTTATCCAGAATGTTTATATTAAAATCCCCCACTAATAGTTCTACTTGTAATTTTGCCTTGTTTTTTTAAATAATTTGATAGTTCTTCTATAAATAAGTTATTTTCTATATTATGACATTTATATAGTGATGTAATGCCTATTGATGTATTACTTTGGTCCTTGAATTCAATTCGTATACTTTTTAAACCAGCTAACGAAATATTTTAGATTGAACTTTATAATCATTTTTAATATAAACTAAGACGCCATCATTTTTATTAACATCTCCAGAATTGTATACCTGTTGGTAATCTTTTAAATTAAATAATTGCAAATTGTTTATTTTCCGTGTTTCTATTAGCACAACTATATCGAACATATTATCATCAAATTGGTCCAAGAGCACTTCAAGTTGGGTAAAATTTCTCTGTACACTACGAATATTCGTATGAAAAATAGAGAAATGATTGCTGTTTAGGCGGTTTTTTGCCTCCCGAATATTTTCTATTTCAAAAGTGCTAATTTCCTGTAAATCAAAGTCCCTAACATATGGATCCATATTAAACAATTTATTATATATCAAAAGAAAATGCTAAAACATTTTATTGAGTATACTTATGTTAAAATGGAAAAAACACAAACAAATTTATAATTAAAATCCGAATTAGAAGACGTATATGTAGATTAATGCTTAGAAAAAAAAAAGAAATAAAACTCTACCTATATTATTTTGACTGTGGAAATAAAATGACAAAACGATAAAACAGGTTGTCCAAAAAACAATAAATTAAAATTGTATAACTAAAGCTGAAAGGACATCAGACATACGGATCGACATAATACATATTTAGTAGTTGATTATTATTACTCACAAGATATAAAGGATAATCCAAATTAGTATATTAAGATACTAGTTTTAAAAGACCATATTTTATCGCACGAGCACGAAATTAGGAAACGACCCGCTTGCGCGGAGTTTCCTAACGTGCGAGTGCGCTAAATGTCTTTTAAAACGTGTATTTTATACTATTTTTTCTATTTTGCACGTTTTTTAATGAAAAACATTAATTTATTCAAGTCGCAATCAAAAGTAGTGTCGAAAAGAGGTTCTTTTCGACACTACTTTGCGTATCGAAAAGACTTCTTTATGATACCAAAATAGAAAAAAAAACTTTAAATGCCTTGTTCCTATCTGTATCTCTTTCGTTTGACTGACGTCAAGAGCGAGCGTAATGCGTGACGGCTCAATTTAATTCAGTGCCCAGGGAAAATGTGATAAACGCGCCTAAAGAAGTTTTCACTTCAATACATATCAGATGTACGAAAAACCGGGATGGTAGATTGGTAGTTTTATAGTAGTAATCTTGATTTGTTTCTTTACATTAACTAAAAATATGTTTAAATATACTTTACATCAGGGTGGCAAAAATTACACATTTTCACGAGATTGAAAAAACAATAACAAAATTAAGTAGTGTATCATATAAGAGTTGTATTTATAATAAAAAATTAAGATGTATTTTTCAGGACTCACAGGAAAAATTCAAGTATATTTTAATGTTAATATCTATTACAACCGATAGTGAAATTTTGTTTACATGAAATACTAACATCCGCTAATTTTTTTCGTTAGTGTATTAATTATTCTCATTAACTCAAATTAACCCATCCCACTCATCCTCAGACTGTAGATACTATCCTCCTGTACTAATTATATAAAATTATAAGATTGATTAACTTACCTGGTAAGGAAGATCAATCTTAAGTGTTGAGCATCGTATTCCTTCTATGATAGTATTGGTAGGTCTCATTTTATGACCTATCAGCGCACAAAGTTTAGAGAATGTGTTAAATAAACAAACACCTCGGCTCGCCCCGGACCAAGCCCATATCCATCAGTTCATTTGGGACGGGACAAATCGCATTGGTCTGGGAATACGTATAAGGATGTGGTGGGCCCTATCATAGAAGGACTACGATGCTCGAATAATTAAGATTGGTAAGTCAACCAATCTTATAATTATTCTTCGCATCTCCGTCCTTCTATGATAGTATTGGTAGATGTTTGAAGCAAAATACAGTACGATTTAAGTGCAAAACTACACACACATATATAGACCAACGTTTAATAACATAAACAAATTGCTACTTAATTTAGTTAGTCAAATCGACACGTTACAAACGGTTTTTATAACCTCTCCTTATTTATTAATATTTATATTACTTATTATGTATTTAGCAAAACTGTTTTGCTTACTGGCTAACGGTAAATTATAGAAATTGTTAAGAACAGTGAACATCTCTGTCGAATTAAATCAATATCTAAACCGGACCTAAATGTAGGCTGAAGTTGCTGCATGGCGTATACTATGACTCTTAAAGATGCTAGTATCAGTGCCACTCTTGGTTAAGACCTCCTTGACCCATCGACTAATAATCTATGTAATATTAATGTATTATTTAAGTGATATGATTCCGTTATCTATATACAATGCATTATTGTCGAGGCCACACACAATTCCGATTTTTCTAGGAAGAAAGAAAAACTAAGTATGGTTATTTTAGCCAACGCCAGATCTTTTTAATATTTCAATCCCTTATTATTGCGGTATATCTTATCTATAGATATCTTCCAAATTGTCTGAACTCTTTGGTCCGAGGTTAGGAGAAACAATGTAACTAGTCTGTGAGCTAAATCATTAATTAAGGAACCCAAAGGAAAAAAATACTCAAAAAATCTAATACAGGACTAGGATCTCACGTTATAGAATATTGAGGTGTAACTGGCTTCTTATTGTTAATACTCCTGAAAAATCATTTGAAAATCTTCTTTATTGATCCTAAAATTCAATGATAAGGCCCACCTATAAGAATTAAGACTGGAATACGAAAGGCCATGCATTACATATTTCAAGAATAACTAATCAAAAGTAAATCTAATTTATAAGTGTATGAAACGTAATTAATTCTTAAGGAAAATCTCGACCACTCTTTATTGCAAATGGTGTATTGCTTTAGAGTGTTTTCCGAGATAGATCCTAACATGACTTGAAGTCTCTTGTGGGATCCCCTTTTTGTCTCAATTATTCCCAGATAACTTGCCTGCCACCAAAGAAAGTGCTTTGTGAAGAGGCTGGTTCGCCCTGAAAGGAGAAAATATAAGTTTTTTGCTAGGGGGGAAATATTATTAGTTCATCTATTAAGAGGTTAATAAATACCGGGTACCATGACTGTATTGGCCAATTTGGCACTATCAAAATACCCGTAGCTTTGTCTGCTTTAATTGTCTATAATACTCTGTCAATTAGTGAAAATGATGAAAAAGCATAAAAATACATTTCTTGCCAATCTTACGTGAAAGGGTCAATACATATGATGACTGGATCTGGGCCCCATGAAACATATTTGCTACATTTTGCATTGATCTTGGAAGCAAAGAGATCAATATCTGCGGTACCTTACTAATCTATAATTTGAGAAAAACTATCGTTATTGAATTCAAAGTAGGTATTTTAAATCTTATTTCTGGGCAGAGAATCGGCTTCGATATTTTCTTTTGTGTTTATATATGGAGCAAATATAAACATTTTCCTTAATTCGCACCAGTCACAGATAATTCTAGTTATGTTAGTTAATAGAGAATGTCGTATATTGCCCATCTTATTAATGCATGCTATCGCAGTTACATTATCTATATGAAGTAATGTGTTACATGTAGACAGATGGCCTGTGAAACATTTTTGGGCGTAAAACGCAGCATATAGTTCCAAGCCGTTAATAGGATATTATAGTTCCTTGTGGCCCCAAAATCCTCTAGCATCTTAGAGCTTTAAGTTTAACTATTGCAAATGGTTTCACATGAAGCCATCCATAAGTCAAGGTATAGGTGATACTAGTTTCCCCACTAGAGATGTAAACTTTCGAATCTTACAAACCCAACTGTCTTAATAAACTCTCCGTTTGTGGTACATCCTCACCTCTTTTAACCTTTGCTTGTAAAACGAGCGTCGTGAGGACCAGCTACTGGAGTCCTGTTCTTTTTACAGATTTTGTTTTATTTCAGCTCCTGCCTTTTTTATCTCCTGGCATGATTTTACTTTTAAAAGAAAATCTGTGCCAAACAAGTATGTATCTATGGGATTTGAATTTACAGCCGCTCTACTATCTTCATTTATAAATGGATTTATTTTAAATTTCCTCTAGAAGGAAACCACATTATGGAACACTCGCTATTAATTGTCCCGCGTCTATTGGTTTTTCTGCCATCTCGTTTCTGAAGGAGTTCCTTTCATTACCTGCAATGACTCCCTCTCGAAGATATGTTGACATGTTGACCACTTAACTGCCAGCTCTTCGTGAATATTGGGGCCTGGATTCTTATGGGTACGTGGATGATCCCCTAACAAGAACAAAATTTCTTTTGTAACGGAATATATGTTATCAAATATCAGTCTAATCCGCTCCATTAATTCTACCTATTTATCAATGGTTTTCAATGCTCGGTATAAGATCGGCAGTGACACCTACCTATGAATGGATATATTTCTCACAATTAACTTTAAGGAGAACAGGTACGCAGATTTGTATCTATAATTTATGGATTCGTGTCGCTGCAGATCGCTTGATTGTGGGAATGCCATCTGTTAGGAAACGGGCTTATCTGGTGTAGTTGATAAGTAATTGAAGAACGTAGAGTGTTGTTCAATGCCTGTAAACTACAATAGATTGCTACATTTAGCGTATGTTGAATGTTTCCTTAGTTTGACGCCGGGTTTCCTACAATGGTTGTCACGTGTTTTAAATTGCCCAATCCAAGCATTGAAGATTAAAATAGGTAAAACGTACAAATTTTGAAAGGAAGGTCATATCATCTTGTGTGCAGACGTTGGCACGGTAAGTGGTATTAGTTTCTGATCTCAAAATATTTTATTCATCCCGCATATTTTTCAATAATCTTTTTATGTTTTAAATACATTAGTAATAATTGTTTCCAATTCACTGACTTATATTTGGCTAAAGCGAGAATTTAGCATTTTTATATTGCACTTTCGAGTGTTTGAGGATTTCAGCAATCTTAATTTTTTATGGTGACCTTTAGGTTTGAAAACCGTTTTTTTTTGGTGGATAATTGCGTATCTTATTGGTCAAATTCGTGTGATTTGATAATGGTTTAATCCAAATATATAGAGAACGTAATTATTTCATCGTTTAGTGGTCATAAATATGATTTTAGATATTTTCATTTAAATTGAACAGTGTTACCTGAGAGATTCTCAATGCGAATTTTATATGTACCTGTAAAAGGTAGTTAATTGAATTTGAGAGTTTTCTTTAGTAGTATTGTTGATCGTAGTTTTTCAGGCTTATTTCATTAATCTTTCAGTTTATTTGTAACATCAAACTATATATAATACTTACTCTGAATTGAAAAAAAATACACAAAAAAAGTATCCACAACGCTAAAAGACATTATTTCAATAACAAAATATTAGCATCAGATTATAAATCGTCTGCGGTTTGGAATATAATAAAGAGTGAGACCACCAATAAAGGTTTAAACTCGTTGCCTAGTAAACTTAAGGATGTAGATACTATTATTGACTTAGATAAGTCTGCGGAAGCTTTTAACACTTTTTTCCTGGATGTTCCTAAAAAATTAATACCACATAATCCTCCACAGTTAAATGAAAGTTATTACGCAAAGAATGCTACATTGGCGTCTCAAAAAATGAGTTTACTTCATATATTGCCTGATGAAGTTGGTACTATTCTAAAAAAAGTTTCGAGAAAATTTTTTAAAGGATTTGATGATACTCCTTGTTCACTGTTGGGCCATGTAATAGAGCATTTGAAGTTTCCTCTGGCGACATTGATAAATAAATCATTTGATGATGGTTTATTTCCTACCTTATTAAAACAATCTATAATTGTTCCTATACATAAAAAAGGATCGGTGGAACAAATTTCTAATTATCGTGGCATTTCCTTGCTCTCTGTATTCTCTAAGGTTTATGAAAACGCTTTTTGTGACAACTTAAAACATTTTATTGGTATAAACAAAATAATAAATTCATCCCAATATGGGTTTCGGGAGGGACGTTCAACAGAACTTGCCTTATTAGAGTTAATCAAATTTATAATGCATAACTTGGACGGAAGGAGCAGGACTCTGTCTATTAATTTTAACCTTTCACGTGCTTTTAACACCATGAGGCATGACTTGTTGTTATTAAAATTGAAATCAATGGGTATTGAGAAAAAACCGCTTCATTGGTTAAAAACCTACCTTCAAAACAGAGTGCAGAGAGTTAAGGTTACTGTTTCGGGGTATGAATTGCAGTCGGAACCGAGGGAAGTAGGTTTGGGAGTCCCCCAGGGAAGTACCTTGGGACCAATTCTGTTTATCTTATTTGTTAATGATCTTGGGGAGCACTTTCCTAAATGTTATATGTCACAATTTGCGGATGACACTGGTATCGTCGTGTCGGGGCGAGATATTGAGGACCTCTTAGGTAGGGCTAGTGCATGTGCAAACCAAATGCACATTTATTGCAAAAAAAATTACTTAGTCTTAAATGCCTCAAAAACCGAAATGATTTTACTTTCACCAGGTTCTGTGGATTTTAGTGTTTATGCTTGTGTTAATGGCACCACAATTCAACAAAAAAATGTAACGAAATTCCTGGGAGTCTATTTGGACTCTCAGCTAAAGTGGACTGAGCATATTGATGAGGTAAATCAAAACCTGGCTACACAAAACTACGTGATATTAAAACTTCGTAACTTTGTAAATGTAGACGTACTTAAAGCATTATTATGCGCACATTCATTCAAAGTTAAATTATTGTATTATTCTGTGGGGGCCGCAATTCATACCGTATTTTTGCTTCAAAAACGAATTATACGTACAATGCTTTTTAAGTCTCGTCTGTATTCGTGCCGTGAATTGTTTAAAAATCTTCAAATACTAACCGTTGCATCTATGTACGTTCTGTCCTGCGTTTTAAATGTTAAAAAACACCCAAATTTGTATATTTTCTCCGAGAATAGGGAGTTAAATTATAACCTAAGACATACTTTAAATATGTTATTACCGAAATATAACTTAACTATAGTTGCCAATAGTGCTGCAATACTTCCAGTAATGTATAATAAATTGCCTGACTCAGTTAAAAATATAAAAATCATTCCGGTGTTCAAACGCATTGTTCAAAGTAAATTACTTAGACATAGCTTCTATAATTTAGATGAATATTTTAATTGTGATCAGTTTTGATGTTCACGTATACTCAATGTTGTTGAAGTATATATATATTATTTGCTGTTGTATATTTTTGACGTTTTTCATATATGTTGTGCATATCTACGGAAAAAAGGTGAATAAATAAATAAATAAATAAATAATTATTATCACTTATCATGTCACGTTTGATCAATGATGTACCGGCATTGATTTGCATATGAAAGAGGTTTAAGCACATGTGTGTAAATTTACCTGGTTTATTTTTCTTTATCGTTTACCTAAGTTCCTATCTCAAAGCGAGATAGTGATTACCTTATCTCTATCTTTAATTAATTGAGACGTAATTTACGTCAAATTATTGTTTATGTGACTTGTTTTAAGAGAGGTTATACCTCGTTTTTTCTATTTTTTTATAAAAATCTAGTTATTTTCTATTTGAAGTTGCCGAGGGCCACTGTTTGGACAAGTTTCATAATTATCTTTTAAATTTCTAATTTCAATCATCATTTCTTTTGGATTTCATATTTCAAAGTTAAGAAGGGAAATATCTTTAATTACAGTAATTATTTATAGTGTTATTTAATCATAGTTATTTACAATTTTTGCTGAACTTTAAGTTATAATTTGAGTTCTGATTATATCTACTGTAACCAGTAAAGTTTTCAACCTCCTATGTCAAACTGAGGTCCACAGGATACTCCCCTGAATAATTAGTTAACAAGCAGTATTAGTTGGTCTAAGACCTATATATTTTTGATTTCATGTAACGATCTTGGTGAGAGCGTCTGACGCAACGAAGACACCATTTACAGCTTTGCCGTGCGAACAAGTTGGAGTCCCCACTAGGATTATCTGTAAGACCTGGATACGCCTATAGCGGGTGAGCTTAGGTACAGGCAGAAGAGGTTTCCAGCGGAGATCCTAACCAATAGCATGGTTACAAATAGCTGAACGAAGTTATCGCATGGTTACAGATAATTGAATGGAAATAGATAATCTTTCTCAAAAGAAAGATCGTCTGCTTAGACCAAACTTGTTATCATTAAATTTTTTGATCGTTTATATTGATTCTCATTTACATTGCTAGTTAGTTTATTCCAAGCAAAACTTCATAAGTTGTATTTACATCTGATTGTATAGATTTTAATCTTTTTTAAACCTCATCATCTTGTAAATTAGTTGTTAAATTAATATATATTGTTTTTAGAAATATATTCTTTGATTTATTGAAGGATCGATCGAGTTCTTTAAGATGTGAATTAATTTTTGATGTTTTTATCTTTATAATTCTTGATATTTTAATATTTATTTTTTATTTACATTGTCTCAGGGAGCTATGGCGCCCACAATATCATAAAAAATATAGTTAGTGGAAGAGACAACTTACACCCTCGGTCACACAGATTCTCACATTTAAATAAACTAAATAAATTAATTTTCGCTTTATCCTTACAAATTAGCGACTGAGCTAGATATTCATTACTAAGTGGCACACTAAATATGTTATAAAGTGGCGCCCAACGTGGGGTTTAATGTAACGATAGCAGTGTATCCAGCTCTTTTTGTGTCGCTGCAATCGGAGCTCGACTCTAGAAAAAAGCGAAAAAAAAATTAAATAATTAAATTTGAAGTTGGCCACACTCTGTATGTATAACAGCCAACCATCTCCAAATATGCTATTTTACAGACAATCATCTGCGGGTAATATTTTAGTCAAACCAACTAACATCCTGTAAAGTATACAGCTATTCTGCAGACAATAATCTGCGAGTGATATTTTAGTCAAAACAACTAATACTCTGTACAACAGATATTGGTTTTGCAGACAATAATCTGCGGGAGACATTTTAGTCAAAACAACTAGTACCCTGTAAAGTATACAGCTTTTTCAAACAATAGTCTGCGGGTGATATTTTAGTATCAAACGACTAATACACTGTAAAGTATACAGCTATCTTGCAGACAATAATCTGCGGGTGATATTTTAGTCAAAAGAACTTATACCCTGTACAACAGATAGCAATTACGCAGACAATAATCTGAGGTTGATATTTTAGTCAAAACAACTAACACTTTGTAAAATCTACAGCTATTTTCTAGGCTAGGCAATAATCTGCTTGTGATATTTTAGACTTAACAACTATCATCATTTACTACAACAGACAGCAATTTTTGCAGAAAATTAGCTGCTGGTGACATTTTAGTCAAAACATCTAACACGCTATACAATGTATAGCATTTTTTTAAAAATTTAAGTAAGTAGTAATTTTTTAATTGAACTTCTTTTTCTTTCTGGCAGTTATCAGATCATTTGTCTATAATTAAATATATAGCCAAATATTCCACCTATTGTCTAGGCGTGAATATATTTCTCCTTATTTATGATAAACCCTAAGGACTCTAAATCTGTTTTGGCCTTATTGAAAATCTGACTTAACTCGTCTTAAATATCTAACGACTTGCCTAAGGAGTTTGGGTTAGCCTACTACCTACTGCACAATAAAATGAACTGATAGATATGGCTTGGTCCAGGACGAGCCGAGGTGCTTGTTTATTTAACACATTCTTTAAACTCTGAGCGCTAACAGACAGTAAAATGAGACCTACGATTACTATCATAAAAGGACGGAGATGCGAAGAATAATTTGAAGTTTTTCTAATCCTGCTACCAGCACCAAAAACAAGAAAGTCTAAAATAAATCATAATGCAAAATTGTATAAATCGCTTTAATTCTTCGCGAAATATTATTTGAAGCCAATTGACTTTCGTGTTGCAAAAATAGGAGATTTAGCAAATATTTCCGCTTCAATGATTCAATTTGTTTTGCCGTGATAATATAATAACTTCACGGATTGGGCTTTTAGGAAGATAGACATAATTAATTCGCTGATACCAGCATGGCATTGATAATATTCTTAATTTTATTTACATTTCTCCAATATCCTTAATTTCATATAAATTTCTCTAAACTAATATAATAGGCTCCTGCTCAGTGTTTTCATATATGTGGGATGCACGCTGCACAT
>MU193564.1:3336-23051 GCA_016904865.1 Pissodes strobi
GCATTTTTAGATCGAGAGTAGGAAACAACGTTGCACTTGGAGATGTTTAAGCGAAGTCTGTTAGCCACACACCACCTACTGACCGTATCAATATTGGCTTGAAGAGACACGTGGTCCTCGAATGCATCGATGCGGTGGAAAATTTTCAGATCGTCAGCATAGGCGAGAGAGCTGCAGTCTATCAGAGAGACCAGATCGTTGATGAATATGTTGAACAGCAGTGGCCCCAGGTTGGACCCCTGTGGGACACCTGACGTCGGTACAAAAGGTTCCGATGTAAAACCCTCGATTTCGACAAATTGACGACGATTGAAGAGATAAGATTCCAATACTAAGATAAGTTTGTTGGAGAAACCGAACTGGTCAGATGCCTTCCGTAGTAAAATGTGATGATCAATTTGATCAAATGCTTTGCAAAAGTCTGTGTAAATGACATCCACTTGACTTCTGCGGTTAAGGGCGTCGCAGACGTTAGAGGAGAAAGAGCAGAGATTAGTCATACATGATCTTCTGGAAAAAAAGCCGTGTTGATGAACTGACAATCTGTTACGTATTTTGAAGAATAGATATTTCTGTAAGACAATCTCTAGCGCCTTGGAAAAGTTGCATAATATGGAAATGCAACGATAATTTTCTACTAGAGATGGATCGCCTTTTTTGAGAATAGGGCAAACCCTGGCAATCTTCCAAATCTCCGGAAACACACCAGTGCCCAAGATCAAGTTGAAAATATGACAAAGAGGAGCACTCATGATTGAGGAACAGTCTCTCACCAAAAAGCTGGGAATTCCGCCCGGCCCATATGTTGATTTATTTTTCAGCATTTTGCAAGCCGACTCTACTTCCTCGGAAGTGACTGTGGGAATGTCAATGAGCTCACAGTGTTTCGTTTGAGCGCACAAATCCACGTGCTCGGGTCGCCCATAGACACTTCCAAAAAAGTCAGCAAAGGCAGATACGATATTATGAGGCCCATGGACGGGCTTATTTGAGTAGTTCATGGTGGCTGGGATGCGGGACTGAGCCTTTTTACTTTGAACGAAAGACCAAAAATTGGAGGGGTTGTTGTTTATATTTCGCTCAGCAGTCCCAATGAAGTCCTTATAGTCCCTCTGAGTTAGTGATTTAATTAGCCTACGCAAAGAACTATACTTTGTCTGGTAGAAGGCAGAGTCGCGCATCTGAAGTTGACGACGCAATCTTTTTTTCCTGAAGATGTTGTCAATCAATTCTCTTGAAAACCAAGACGGAAAACGCCTTCTTCTGGGTTGCTTAAGAGGTGTACAGGCAGCAAAGCTATTATTAAGAATCTCATAGAAAGACTGACATGCGCTGACAACATCAGAAGATTCAAGAACGCGAGACCAGTCAGTGTGCAATAACGATGCATACAACCTGGGATAATCAGCTTTGCGAAAGTTGAAGCGGGGTGGTTGAGCGTTGTTCACAGGAAATTTGACGGCATGAGGAAGTACCGCTTGAAAATCAAGAGACAGAGCAGGATGATGTGGATCCTCCTCGACCAGAGGCACATCATTATGAGTTACATTAACCGCAAAGTTGGCGAAAACAAGGTCAAGGAAACGATTGTTTAAATTTGGGACAGTATTATACTGTTTAAGGCTGAGGAACTCGCTGAGGTTTAGTAAACCTTTGTGTCTGGGACTAAAAGGAACAGTGAATGAAAAGGAGGGAATGTTGAAATCGCCCAGAAAAATTAAGTTTTTAGAAAGCATTATGTCTAGTGACGAGAGGAGGTCAAAAAAAGTTTCGGCGTCGGCGCTGGTGGCAGAGGGAGGGATGTATATAATAAATACGTAAAATACAAAATAATTTAAAGTGAGCTTACAACCTAAGAAGTCTATATTTGGCACGGTGTTACTGATATTTGAAAGATCCAGTAGTTCAGAACTGAGCCTATTGTGAAGACCAAGCATGCCTCCCCTCCTCTGGATTCGTCCATTCGGTCTGTTCTTCTATCAGAGCGGTATATAATATATGAGTCTGGAAAAAGTTCTGAGTCCAGGATATCAGGCTGGAGCCAGGACTCGGTGACAGCAATGACGTCATAATCTGAGGAGACCACGCAACTGTAAAATCTATGGGTCTTAGTACGTAGACCCCTGACATTCTGGTAGCAGCAGGTTAAGTCGTTAGTTGAGATTGTAAGGGATCTCGGTTTTTTGCAGTTATTGTTGGAATACCGTTAACATACCTCAAAATGAGATTTTCCTCCCCGTTTGTACGGCGAACCCGCAGTTCATCTTTCGTATCCTGAAGTTGTTTCAGCTGAGCTGGAGATAGGTCAGCCTCGATGTAGATCTGATGGGCGTCGATAAACTTTCTCCGGCTCCTCAACACAGCCGACACGTCGCCCGAGCTGGAGAGGGTCACTTTCAGAGGCTTGTGACCGTTACGATTTGGTTTACCGACCCTGGAAACATCAGCAGCCACGATCCTACGAGAGGTCCCGTCAGACAGCAGCGAGGAAATCTTGTCCAACTCGGGAGCTCCCTCTTCCAGACGCAGATTAAATATCATTAGGTTGTTCATACGAGCCTGCCTCTGCAGCACCTCCCCGAATATACCACTCTCCTGAACTTGAGGGTTTGATGCAGGGCCATCAGCGCCGCAATTAGTAGAAAGTTGGCGTCTTATATCAGCAATCTCCGATCTGAGTTCGGTGTTTATTTTAATTTTGATCCTCATATTTAGTAAGAAGTATAGCGTGCTGAGATTCGATGTACAGCAACTTCTCCATGATGTCGTTCAACGAGACTTGGTTACTGATTGCAGAGTTAGAGGGCACGTCACAGCTAGGAACACTCTGGGAGGGAGCAACGCCCGGGCCGATGGAGTGCCGAGAGCTTGACTTAGAGTTATGTTTACTAGCCGATCGTAGGTTATTGGTATCTTCCAGACAGGAGCCGCAAGTCCAAGTAGTCTCTTTTGAATTATTCCACATGGATGCCTGCTTGTTAAATTCGGGGCTAGTAAGACCAGAGCAGCCCTTGTGAAACCATGATAAGCAGGAACGACATGAAATTGATGGCGAGCTCTCCCTAATTGATTTTTCACAGTGCGAACACCTTGCCTGTTTGCTAGCAGAAGGCGCCATTCGTGCAGTTTGTCCGTATCCAACGGCAAATTCGCAGAAAAAATGTAAACACTAACAAGCCCAACCAGAGTGATTTCAGCCAAAGGAGCCACTATGTGGGCACTGCGCGAGTTTTTATGGTTAAACTACATATTCTATATCAAATAGAGGTTAAGATAAAATCGCCAGCCCGTTTTGGAAAATTAATTACGTGTAGAAAACTATTAAAACTGGTGAACTTTAGAGCCGCGATTACCAATACGTCGGGCAGGGACGGCACGCACAACACGGCATGATTATTTGTGGGTGTATGACCTTTATTAGTTTGCTGGATATTCCATCCATACCAGGGGCACTGTTTTGTTTTAAGGATGAAATATACTCAATAATTTCCGGTTCTGTTATAGGTTTTAAGTACATAGAAGCGCTTGCGTTGTTCAAGTTTAATTGATGAGGCCGAGGTGGAGTTTTTATTTGTTTTTCTAGGTCCACGCCAACCCTAATGTAATAGTTGTTGCAATAGTCAACCATGTCTT
This sequence comes from Pissodes strobi, assembly GCA_016904865.1. Taxonomy (NCBI): domain Eukaryota; kingdom Metazoa; phylum Arthropoda; class Insecta; order Coleoptera; family Curculionidae; genus Pissodes; species Pissodes strobi. The sequence goes on from MU193564.1 coordinate 6,970, forward strand.
TGTCATTGTCAAATTCTTCATTTTTATGATTTAAGATTTTTAAATTTTTTGTTGTTTTAGTTTTGCTACCTGTTACATTATTTACTATTTGGTATATTTTTTTTATGTTATTATTGTTTTTTGTTATTTCTTTTTTATAGTAACCATACTTTACCCTTTAGATCAATTTATTTAAACTATTTCTATAGTTTTTATAATAGTGTTCTAAGTCGGGGTCATATTTTTTTATTAATTTCTTTTTTATTTTATCTCTTTGCTTTATGGAAGTAATAAGTCCATTGGTTTGCAACACGTTTTTTTAAGATTGAACCCTACATTTTTTTTTCCCAATTAATTAAAGAATAATTGAACCTAGCCCCAGAGAGTCGCGTTACAAAGCCCGGCCCCTGTCGTGGGGTCGTTTGAGCGCCACCCGTTCTAGCCAGCTAAACGGAAAAAGCTCGGCTGGTGTTGTACCGAATGGCTAGATTCGCTCATAAAATTAATCGATTCCTAATTTCGAACTATCCAAAAAAAAAGAAAATTAGAATAATTATGGCACTATAATCAACCAACTTAACCTATCAAAAAAACACAATCTAAAAATTTAATGGACACTATATTTGTTACTAAATTCTTTTTTTTTTGCAAACACAGCAACAATCTATCTGGAGAAAATGGTTATATTAAAAAATGTGGTTGAGTAGACAAAAGAATGTTAAATGACTTACAGTAATTAATAAAATAAACAGAGTACAATATGAAGATTGTACGTACAGAGACCAATTCAGTTGGAAAACCTCGGTTCTATATGCCTTATCACTAAATGCACTAAACTACTTATCAAAGTGATCACTTGGCGCAGACTAAGCTTCTTACAACTAGGTATGCGTGCGCTAATAGCTGCACTGATGGTGATAATATGCCGCAATGTTAATAAAAGCACCAGATCAGATTAAAACTATGGTTAGCTTGATTCATATGATAAAAAGATAAAATTCAGAGCAGTTATATCTGCCGACTAATTAATGAAATGAAAAATTAATGAAAAGAATGAAGTTATCCAGCCAGCACTTATCTTTTAAAATGAGAAAACAAATCAAAGCAATTTGATTAACTGGTTCGATAAACCAGTGAATAAATGTAAATTATATTAAGTAAAATCAATGAGCTACCTCAATTCAATGTTTGATTTATATCAATAAAAGAAAACGAAGATTAAACATAAGACACAATGAAACACAAAACGTATACCCAAATCCCGTCGTCGAACTCTGTCGATGGCCTCTAGTGTGGGAACCACAGCAGTTCTTTAACAGAAGTTCTGGCCCAGCAGAAGAAATTGGTTCATCAAGTAAACCTGGCCCAGCAGAAGTTCTGGCCCAGCAAAAGAAGTTCTGACCCAGCAGAAGAACCCTGAAATAATCCAGTACGCATTAAATGAAGCCCCTTTACTTTAATAAAAATCATAGACTCCCTTACTTTAATAAAAAATCATAGACCCACTTACTTTAATAAAAAAAACATAGACCCCCTTACTTTAATAAAAAATCATAGACCCCCTCACTTTAATAAAAAATCATAGACCCCCTCCCTCTTTGCATAAATACATCTTCTTTATAAAACAAATTTTCCCAGACAAAAAAAACCCATGGACTTGCAGTGCAATAAAGCAAATAAAAGAGATATTGAGGTTCAGGTAACTTGAATATAAAAAGATAGATATGAATCACCCCTAAAAGAATATATAAACTTCCCCATATGATCAAAATTAAAGTTGCATTAAAATAAAAATTCGGATCAGATAAAATGGAGTAGATAAGATAACACATGGGAAAAGCAAATGGCGTTATGTGCACAAAAAAAATAAAAGGTAGATAAGCAATCAATTTCATTAATTTAGGCAAAAATGGTAGCGATATTTACCTCACTCGGACTTGAGGGTGTATTAGAGAAGATTCGACGGTCTCGGTCTTATGGGACGAACGTGGAAGCCGCTATAAATAATGGAAATAAAAAAAATTTAGCAAAATGGCGGTCACGTGCTTCATAGGCCACAGAAAAAGGAATCCAGAAAAAATGCTTACCTAGTACAGCTTGTAGAGCCCGAAAAATCGGTCGTGTTAAAACACAAACAGAAACCGCACAGCAAATCCCCTATCAAAGGGTTGTATTATACCACAATACTTTAAACGTGCAGTTTCTCGCTATACTGGCAAACGTTTCCCAGGCGAGCAAACTAGAAAAGACCTCGTTCCGTCTTCCGTTAATTTGCCGTAAATTAAATACGGCGACACAAGTAATAATGGGCTGAAAACTTGACGAGTGATTCGATACAAGGAATAATTCTAAAAAAATAAACGCCTTAATTCTCGCTTATTATGGCGATAAATGACGGCGGAAGCCACGAATAGTGAGCTAAAATTACATTCTTCCAAAAGGCTAGGAAATGCTCTAACAGAAATAATAAACCTTCAAAAATCTAAATCGAGAATGAAAAACGCGCGATACCTAACCCATTCCTATTATTTGGCATAAACCTTACAAAAAACTGATCAGCTGTACCGAACGAGAAATATATTTAAAGCAGAGGTCCAAAAACGATCTCCGGAACATCAACCTAGGGTTCTCAAAAGGTAATAGAATATTCAAACTGAAATTAAATTATGGTTCAATAAGTCAAATGCAGCGTTTTTGCAGGCTAACAGAATTCTTTAGAAATATAAATCGACTCGCTGGCTGTTTATGATAATAAAATGCAAATCAAGCCAAGTTATTTTAATAATAAGATACATACATCGCTTATCAACTAAAATAAATAATCACAATGGATTCTAAAAGCTAATACGAATATATAGCTAACTATACTTAAAATGTAGTTAATTTTACATTAAGAAAAGAGGCAGCTACAAGCGAATTATTAAATTCAGAATTAATAAACCGATGAGTGCAAGATACAGCATCATTTTTTCCCCTAAATGCGGCATATAAATGAAATTTTAAAATTGGCAAAATCGAACTGTTACAGGTTATCCACTCTTTACATTTTTTTGGCCGAGTTTTCGTGCTTTTAATTGTCTGTCCGTGATTTTGTTATTTTCTAAGTTATTTTTTATATCATACACTGCGCCTTTCGATAAAAAAGACGAAATGTATGATCCTAGTTTTTGGCCCCGATTCGTAGGTGTTAAAAGATTTGACTTTTCCAAACATAGAACTTTCTTGGATACGGCATGTGATTTTTTTGCCACCAGATAACCCAACTGAAATCCCAAACAAATGAGAATCTAGATATATTTTCTGTTATGCATATAAACATTCAGTGTATGAGAAATAAGCTCCTAGAAATTGATTCTTTGCCATCTGACTATCATTTGATTTGTATCTCTGAGCACTGGTTGAGACAAGGAGAAATGAATACTATCAAATTATCAAAATATGAAATCCTCACTTTCTTTTGTACGAAAATACATATACACGGGGGTGTTGCTATTTTGCTGAAAAATAATATACCTTTCAAATTTGAACAGAGAAATGATATAAATGTGTTATCCTCTGAAACACATTGCGAATTGTGTGCTGTGCAAAGTCATGATCTAAAGCTTATCGTTCTAACTTGCTATCGATCACCTTTAGGAAATTTTCATTTGTTTGTTCAAATTTTGGAGAGTGCTTTGCAGATATTATCAAATTCTAAATATTTCTTAATAATTACTGGAGATTTCAATGTAAACTTTCTGATACCCGAAAATAATAACACTCAATTTCTTATAGACCTTGTAATAACCTATGGTCTCTCCAAAATGATTTTTACGCCTACTAGGCAAAGCCCCTGTCTTGATAACATTTTTTTAAACATACCAGACGCAGTGGCTTACACCAGGGACTTAGTGATTTCAGACCATTTGGCTGTAATTGCTGAATTTGAGTATATAGTTAACCACAAGCCTAGCTTAGAAAAAATTAAATATAGGCCATACACCAACAAAGGTATGTTTGATTTGTATAACTTGGTAGATTTGATAAACTGGGACTTTATATACTCGGATTCTATGGCAACGGAAGATAAGTTTAATATGTTTGTATCGTTTTTGCACAGCAATTTGGAGCTTGCTTTTCCCGAAATAGAGGCTAAAAGAGGTATCAATGGGAATGATTTGAATATTAAATGGTTTAGCAATGAGTTGAAAGAGGAAAGGGAGCTAGTCAGTTTCGTTGCTGACTTAGCCAAACAAAGAAGCTGTCCTAATCTATTAAATCTTAAAACTAACCTAAAACGAAAATATCAAGAAGACTTAAAGAAGGCAAAACGAGAGGCACATAATACTTATCTTATAAATCAAAACTTTAACCCCAAAGCCACTTGGAATGTCGTTAAATCAAATAGTAACATCTTAAAAAAGAAACAAAAAACTGAGAGCTTTTTTTCTTCTAATGACTTTAATATATTTTTTACAAATGCGGCTTCTGAAATCATAAATAAATTACCACCTTCTCAGACTTGCTCTGAAAACTTTGCTCTACTCAGCTGAATCTGCCTAATCAAGGTTTTGTGTTCACAGAGGTTACAATAATTGAAGTGCGTGATATTATTGAATCTTTAAAAAATAAAAAGTGTCGCGATTTCTATGGGCTTAATGTGCAAATAATTAAATCCATTACCAATATTATAATTTGCCCATTGGTTAAACTGTTAAATTTATGTATAAAAGAATCTATTTTTCCCACAGTTTTGAAAGTATCTAAGGTTATACCTATTTTTAAAAAAGGTTCTAAGAATTATATTTCAAATTACCGGCCAATATCTATTGTACCAATCCTATCAAAGATTTTTGAAAAAGTTCTTAAGAGTCAAATAACCCTATTTTTTGAAGATAATAAACTTTTTAACAGTAGGCAATTTGGTTTTAGAAGCGACAAATCCACTACCATGGCCGTAAATGAGTTTGTTGATTTGGTAAATGATGGCTTAAAAGATGGTTGTATAACTGGGGCTACCTTTTGCGATCTAAGCAAGGCTTTTGACTGCGTCTCATTTGATCTACTTGCAATGAAACTGAAATACTACAAGTTCTCTCCTTCTAGTATTAAATTATTGAAATCTTACCTTTCTCAAAGATTACAAATAGTTGAGAGTAATGGTATAAGCTCTGAGTCTTGTAAAATTAAATACGGTGTTCCGCAGGGATCGGTCCTGGGGCTGTTGCTGTTTTTGGTATATATAAATGACCTGGTGGGTAGTGACCCCAGTGCCGATTTCATTCTTTTTGCGAATGACACGACCGTTATTAAAAGAGCAAAGGAAATTGACCAATTGCAGGAGGATCTTGGTGAGACGCAGTCAAGGATTGCAGACTGGTTTACCGCAAACCAGCTTTGTTTGAATGAATCTAAAAATCAACAATTATTCATTTCAACTCGCAAAATTAATGTTAACATCCCCAATGATCCAGTTAGCTTTTTAGGAATGAAAATAGACTCTAAACTGCTAGGGCATGCCCACATCGATCAACTATGCTCTAAAGTAGCATCAGGTGTATTTGCACTTCGGAATCTTACACAATGTGTCTCCCCTAGAGTTGCATTGTCGGTATACTTTGCTTGCGTCCAGTCCATGATTTCTTATGGAATTTTGGTTTGGGGCCATGCGTCTGGCATGGATCGTGTTTTTTCTCTGCAAAGAAGGGCGATCCGAATAGTGGATGGTCTGGAATATAGAGCTGACTGCAAGGACGCATTTATTAAGCTTAGAGTCTTAACTATTCGGTGTATGTATATTGTTCATTGCCTTCTGCATGTCAAAATGTTCAGCAACACCTATGAGACCCACGAAGATATACATTCATATCCAACTAGAAATAACTTTAATATATACAGGATACATCGCATGAAAACTGGTACATCTTTTCATGGCCCTATGTTTTTTAATAAGTTACCACATCATATAAGATCATTGACACAAAAAGAATTCAAAACAAGAATACAAAAATTATCTTACTTCCAAATGTTTCTACAGTTTCCAAGAGTACTTAAATAACAATTTCTATGATCTGGTTTAATATACTTATAGGAGCTTAGTTCCACATAGTTTATTTCTTTACTTGTTCACATTTATTATTGTTAGATTCCACTTTTGACTTGTGTAAACTTTGTTTGTAGCACCAATAAATTTCTTTGTCTTTGTCATTATTGGGTAGTGATCGGTTATGTAAGTATTCAAGACAAATGATTCAAGACTAAGATGTTGGGCTTTGCTATTTATAAAAAAATGATCAAGGCAAGAATTCGTATCATATCTTGTAGTTGTTTGTATGTATGGTACAAAGCCATATTTTCCTAGTAAACATAAATATTCATTAACGGTAGCATCATTTATTGCTTTACGGTTTATATTAATGTCTCCTGTGAAAATTTCAATATTGTTATTTGTGTTATTTGAGGAATAGTCGAATAGGTCTTGAAATAAAAAGTTGTTATTAACTTGAGGAGATTTGTAAAGTGCTGAGATTTCATATGTCTGATCATAAAGCTTGAAGGTGATTCTGCTAATCGTCACTTTTGATTTTTTTAATTTGATATGGACGATATCAGGGTTTAAAGTAGATCTGATTAGAATGAGAATCCCGTCATTTTTGTTGAAATCACCATAGTTATAATAGGTACTATAATCTGTAATGTTGAAAGGCTTGGGCGTTGACATTTGAAAGCATTCTCGCTTAGTGCAAAAATATCGCAGTATGTTAGTTTACCTTGCTCAATCAGCAGCAACAATTTATCAAAATTTTCACTAGCACTCCTAATATTCAACTGAATAGTATTAAGAACTTTATTATTTTTACTTATACTATTGTGTAATGTCTCTAACTCCATCAGCCGTCCAACGCATCCCTCCACTGTGTTTTCAAGTACATTTAGTATAATTTCTTGGTCTATTTGAACCATTATGAACCATAGTCTATTTTATTTCTTAGACATCTTAAGTGGTATTGATATGTTGGACAATTGATATCGTTTGCCGCATGATTGACGTCATATTTAGTTGAGTAATTTTTGTTTGCAATTAGACAGTTTTTGCATTTCTTTACATTTGCTTCACATTCCGCAGCATCATGTTCTTCACTGCAAAGTACACACACTGTGGAGTTATTGCAACTGGTGTTCTTATGGAAAAAACCTTGACAGGTGAAACACCTCTGTATGCTTAAGTCTTCGTATGCTGGGTACCTCTGCCATCCTAGGTACACCTTCTTTTGGCCAATTGCTTTGTGGTATAGGCCTGACGAGCATTCCACGTATATTTTAAGACTATTTTTATTTTTCATGTGCTTTACATATGTGACTGTTAGTTTATCGTGTGCAACTATCCACTTGTTTTGTTGTCTCACATATTTTTCAATTTCTTTCGGATCTTGGTTTTGTTCACTATTCACTCCAGTAATTTTCAATTTTGTTGGTCTTTTTGCTATTGTTTCGATTAAGCATTTGTCTGAAAGCTTGTTGATCGCAGCGATTTTTAGTTTTTCTCCTTCATCTTTGGTAGGACACTTGATTATAATATCACCATTTTTTGTACTTCTTATCCTCTTTATTCCTATATTTAATTCCGATGGATTCAGCTTTTCTTGTATTATTTTTTCCGTGTTTTTAGCTTCTCGCTTGTTTTTTGTTTTTATAGTAATGGTTTGCTCTGTATTTGGAGGAGGCTTAGGTGCTAGGACATCTGCATAGGCTTTACGATGGATGCCTACCCCCTGGCCTTCACAAGATGCACCAGTTATTTCGCTATTTTGTTTATCTTTAATTTGGGCAATATCCGCCCTAATATCCTGGAGTGTTTTTATAATGTATGGCATTCTAGCTATCAATGCCCTACAATCATTGCAGATGTATAACAATAATCGTTTTCTTAAAGGCATACATCTTTCTTCGGTAGTTGTAAATTAAGACATTCGTTATGTATATTTCTTAGACACGAGTCACAGGAGTAAGAGGCTTCATTTTCTTCTATTTTCTCTTTGCACTTTATGCACTCCTCCGCAGGTTCCCCCATTTGTAACTTTCCACTCTTCCACGCTTGCGAAACATAAAGAGCCCACGCTGCGGTTGGTCCGTTCCCAACAAACGCATGCACCCGTATGGAATGTCGTGCTGGTCTTACACCACAGAAGGGTGCAGTGAGAGGACAACTCTATTAGAAGTTCACCATTCACTATTATACAAGAACAGGTACTCGAAGACAATTAATAACCCGTCATTTTCCGATTTTCAGTACTTATAACAGAGCAAGCAAAAAACACATGCCATTCGGACACGGACAAACTGACATTAATCTAAATTTTGTATATAATCCTTTTTTTCTAGTTGTGATAAAAATGAAGGATAATAAATAGGTTTGCCAGCTGGACAAGTCCTCCTGGCAATGCGATATGTCTAACCGTGTTAGTTTGGGTTAGTTTATCCATGGGTTAGTTTATTTATTCACGGGTCGAAACCCATTGCAACAACAAATTTACAACAATGCTAATGCATACAGGTTTCTAGAATTAAAATTAAAAAGATAGTATAAAACTATGAGATAACAAATTACTATAAATGACAATGGTGGTATACTAAACACAGTTTCCACTGCTCAACTCATATCTCTTGGATCATACACAATTTGTCTCATACAACCGGAGTAGCTCTAGGAGGCAAGAGATTCATTATGGAGTACCCCAAGGTTCAGTCCTGGGACCCGTCCTCTTTTTGATATACATAAATGACCTGGCAAATATCCAAAGCAACGGCAATCTCATCCTATTCGCCGATGACACAACAACTTTTGAGGGATATCACCCATCTCGTATTGATGAGTCGCAGATCGTTGCTACAATGACCAACATTAAAGACTGATTTCTGGCAAATAGACTATGTATGAATGGGAAAAAAACTCAAACTATCAATTTTAGCCTAAGGCGGGAGCATGCTGACCACCATTTGCTGGCTGACTGCGTGAAAGAAATAAACTTTCTCGGCGTCTGTTTGAATGATACATTATCGTGGGAACGCCATGTCGTTCGGCTTAGTAAAAGATTGTCAAAATCCATATATTTGATTCGGAATCTGTCAACGTGTGTGTCTTTGGGCACACTTCTTTCGGCTTACCATGGTTACTTTGGGTCAAACATGTCCTATGCGATTCTGGTGTGGGATCATTCCAGCCATTCAAGTAAAATATTCAAACTACAACGTAAATGTATCCGAATAATTTCAGGGTTGGGATACCGCGAGGACTGCCGACAGAGTTTCATTCGCCTCGGCATAATGACTCTTCCATGCGTCTATGTCTTACAGTGTCTTTATGTACATTAAACAAAATATACAAGACTTCAAATCGCACACTGCCATTCACACGTATCACACCAGAAACAACTCAAACCTAGTTCCTAATCATCTCCGCCTTACTAGGGCTAGGAGTGGCATGACATAAAATTCTTTAATTGGCTGCCGCATGATATTAGAACATTGGATGAAAAAAAGTTAATGTCAGTGATAAAGAGTCATTTAGTACAGAATGCCTTTTATTCAATTGAGGAGTATCTGCAGAGTCCCTTTTGCTTCACTAAATCCTAAATTTTATTCTAATTTTAAATTTGTGTTATGTATTTACATGTATTTTATTCTATTGAATTATTAGTATTATTAGTGTTTTATTGAATAACTTGTTGCTAAGTCAGTTACATTTATTGTATGTTGTTTATTGTGATATTATGTTATTTCGCATAAATCTGTATACATATATATACATTGCATGTTTTACCTATTTTTTATGACTTGTAAAAATACTTTGTCAAAAGTGTAATTTTACTAATAAAATTATATTCTATTTTATTCTATTGTAAAGGTTTGGCGTCCTAAAAATATAACTTTAAAATTTAATTTTTCTTTATACAAACTTACAATAAACACCAATGCAAAACATGATAAAAACAGATTAGATAAAACACATTACATACCACAGAAGATCAATTAAAACAGAGTACTATAATATAATATTAAAATACTATTGGCATGTACCGATCACGCAGCCACAAAACCCATCAGGAGACACAAACGACAGACAAGACAAAAGATAATAAAACATTATATGTATTTCAACTCATCATAAAAAAACACAATAGTTCACTCATTATAAAAAATAATACCACACAATCGATGGAAAGAGATGTTGTAATTTAAGGTTCTTTTATCATAGTGCGCCAATGTGTTTACGAAAGGGGTCATAGTATCTTCTGTGCTTATGAGCACACTAAACTATATTGTTTCCTGCTCATCGCTAAAATATTCAAATTCAAATTCTTTATTTATGTTAGTACAATAAAAATGCTTACACACGTCAAGATATAAAAATCCAAATAGAATGCTGGTCAGATTAATTAATTAATATAAAATCATTATAAGGCAGTATACCTATTAAATGGTTATAAAATACTATAAAATACAATATAATGCACATGACAAAATTCTATAATACTACCGCACTCATCTCAGATGTCATTATTTCTAAAACTATGGGACATATACTCATTAACACTATAGAATACATTCCCGATTAAAATTTCCTTAACTCTACGTTTAAAATTTTTAAATTCAAGTCCCTTGACGCTTTCAGGAAGCAAATTATAGAACTTACTTGCCCAGTAACCTGTGCCAGTCTGACACCTTTTTAGCCTCCAGTATGCTGGAATAATGTCACCCTTGTGTCTGGTATTGTAGTAGTGTTCAAGCTCGTGGGAAGGGAAGCTATTCAGATTGGTCTTTATGTAACAAACAGCATCCAAGATAAATTGGGACGGCAAGGTAAGGATCCTAAGGTCCCTAAACGCTTGTCTGCAATCGTTCCGGTAACCTAGCCCAAACAAAATTCTCACTTCGCGCCTCTGCAGTCTGAATGGTCGGTATGTCTCCGCAGAATGGCCCCATGCAAGTATTGCATATGAAAGATGAGAGTGGAACAAGGAAAAATATGCGACCTTCATGACATCCCGTGATACACAATCTCCCAGATTTCGCAGTGCAAATAATGCTCTACTCAGCCTAGTGCACAAACTATCAATGTGCGGTCCCCACTGCAGTTTCAGGTCCATCCGGACATCAAGAAACCCAACCTCCTCAACATCCCCGCCCACATCCCCAACATCCCTCAATGAAAACACCACCTGCTGTGTTTTATTTGCATTCAGAAGCAATTTATTCATCCTGAACCACTCCTCAGCCCTCTCCCGTGCGCCCAAGGCACCCTCCAGCGCCCCCTCAAGAGTATTTGAAGAGAAAGACACCGTGGTGTCGTCAGCAAAGAGCGTGTACCTGGCACTGTCTTCTAGTGATGGCAAACGAATACTAGAACTGATCCCAGGATCTGATCCCTGAGGCTCAGATCACGTACCTGATCCTAAACTTGAAAATGAATAGTTCAAAAACTAGTACGCAACCGTAAGTACAAGAAGCTTTGACAACAAGAAGTGTGTATCGTGACAGCTAACGTTAACGGCACTGATTCTGATTCTGATATACAGGAGGATGCGCGGAGGCCAGACTGGCCAGAAGCACGACTGTAGGTAAAATCTCGGACTAGGCAATTGTTTGATTCATTGATTCCGAACCGCGTTTCGCCGTGTGTGTTTGTTGCGGTATCAAAATTAATAGAGTATACCGAAGAGTAATAAGTGATCTGACTGTAGGTGTAGGTACTAACTAGACTAGGATCTGTTGGATCAAAATATTTCTTCTGCTTTTGTTGGATTATTTTAAAATCAGAGACTACTAAGACTGAGATTGTGGCTCTTATTTGCATTTCAATTAGTGTTAAATAGACGAAATACTTTAAATTTTAAGTGGATTTAAACCGATTTTTTATATTCATGTGGTATTTCAAGGGTTTCAATAGGATTGTATATTATAATAAACCCTTAACCCAGTAAACTGAAACTAGGAAATTGATTTATAAAGTTTAATATTCAGAAAAAATAAACAAACAATGAATACACTTATAGAATAAAAAAACTAACAAAACGTAAACTAGAAATACATATAAGTATCTCGCAGAAAACTACCGTTTGCTGATTGCATTGGGATTGGTATCAGGAACTGATTCTGGGATCAGGTATTTGCGCATATGGGATCAGTTCCGAACTGATTCGTAAAAAAATCGGGATCAACCAACACTACTGTCTTCTATGACCGGCAAATCATTAACATATATCAGAAAGAGTATGGGTCCCAGGACAGAGCCCTGAGGTACCCCAATGTTAGTCACACTCTCTGCTGACACCACCCCAGATACCCTCACCCTTTGTCTCCTGTTTGACAGGTAAGACTGCATTAGATTGACACTCTCAGGACTAAAGTTGTAATTCTCAAGTTTCTTCAGGAGGATGCCGTGGTCAACACAGTCGAAGGCCTTGCTGAGATCGCACAACAGGACAGTATTGAACTCGCACCTGTGAAAGGAATCAATGATGTGTGGGACAAGGTCCAAAATAGCTAATACAGTGTTTTTGCCCCTTCTGAAGCCAAATTGACATTCAGAAAAGTATTCCCTTTCCTCAAAGTAACTGACAACCTGAAGAACCATACACCTTTCCACTACCTTGGATACAATTGGAAGTAATGATATTGGCCTGTAGCTGTCAGGAAGCCGAGGATCGCCCTTTTTAAAGATGGGCGCTACAATAGCCTTTTTAAGTACTGACGGAAAGATATTCTCACTAAAGCACAGGTTAATCAATCTAGTAAGAGGACCTATAATTATGTTTTTAATAGATTTTATTATTTTTACGTTGAAACCAAAAATATCGCGACTATTTTTATTTTTGAGGTTATCTACGATTCATAGAAACCGGAACAAAGGTAAATTTAGTTATTGTCGAGCTGTGGTTGACTGTATTAGGTCAAGACAACTCTACAAATGATATGTCCCTGACTAAATTGCCGGCAATCTCAGCGGAATAGTGGTTAAAGCTATCTGGTGTGACTGTATGATTCTCAGGACGATTGATAGTTTCCAGAGACTCCCCGATGACTGTTTATTATATCCCACATGGCTCGTGGCGGGTTGCTAGATGTCTGAATTAAGTTGTTGTTGGACCTAACTTTAGCTTTGCGTATTTCTGCCCTGTATCTGCGTTGTAGTTCCTTATACATCCCAGAAATGTCAGTGTTTTGATATTGTCGGCTTAATTTATGTAAAAAGCTTAGCTGTTCACGCATGATTTTTAATTCGTCACTAAACCAATTGATTTTTTGTGGTTTATCCGATCTTACGTTATATGTTTTTTCTGGAAAAGATTCCAAAAATGCATTTTCCATGATGCCAACAAACCTAGAAAATTTTTCATCTACATTCATACTACGATCACTCACAAAGTTCCACTCCATCTCACTCATCCTCTTGTAAAACTGCAGCTTACCTCTCTCAGTGATGGGTCGGAAAGTCGCTTTGGTTTTAGTAACAATTTTGCTTTTTATTGGGATCACAGAATCAACCAGCTGTGCCAGGTGGTCGGAGAAACCTAGGTCAAGAACTGTGGCCGAGGAGACCTCTATGTTATGGTCAAGAAAAATGTTATCAAGACAGTTTTTCCCTCTTGTGGCCTCACGGATTACCTGTTTTAAGTTAAAGCTTGTTAATAGATCACATAATTGCAGAACATTGCCATTTGTATTAAGAACATTTATATTAAAGTCACCGGCTACAATAGTTTTCCTATTCGTACCCATAAGAGTCAGTATCTGCTCTAAGGAATCTAAAAATGTGTCAAACTGGCCAGATGGGCAGCGATATACAGTTAAAAAATTGGGGTCAAGGTCTTTAATATATATGCAAGAAAGCTCTATACATTTTTCAATATTAAAATTTACACATACATCCAACACATTAAAATTGAAATCTTTCCTTACAAAGATAACCGTTCCACCTCCATTGGAGTGCTGTCTAGTAGAAGAGTTCGCCAATTTGTATCCAGGAATCTGTACAGTCGCAACTTCGTCTACAGTTAACCAATGCTCAGTCAAACAGAGTATGTCAACATTCTTGTCCGCTATAAATCCTTCTAGTTCGCCAATTTTGTTTCGCAATGATCTGACATTTGCGTGCATGACTCTTAGCTTTCTTTTTGTAGTGTCTTCCTGCGACTCTGAAGATTCAAAAAATGGTTAACAACAATACCTTGGGGCCAAAGACTAGATGACAGGTATTTGTAGGGGACTGCCAGTTTAAAGGAGGCACGGTACGTGCCTTTTTTTGTTTGGATTCGTTCACAGGAACAACCCCTTTGTAAGTCATTCTGCTCTAAGTATTATAAAACTTCTCTGCTAATCGTCTCTGGGGCCAGTCCCGAGATGAATAGGAATGCGTTTCGTTCAACTGTTTTTAGGTTTCTTGGGTTTTCATTGGAGCTTTTTAGAGGTTCCGGTCTTGGTTGGTTTGACCCTTTTTGTTGATTTTTGAGGCGAATTCATTTTAGTGCGATCTTGAAGCCTGGATTGCGACCTGCGTCGTCTGCGTTTAGGAAATTCCCAGGTTTCCTCATTTTTATTGTAATTTTTTCCAGAGTCGAGATTTTCTTTAGCAACAACGTCAATGTCAGCAATGTCACTTTCCTTCCTGCCATCATTGCCATCGCTCGCTAGTTCATTTTGAGTCTCTACAGTTAGTGATGGGCATAACCGAATTATTTTGATAACCGAATTATTTGTATTCAAATAATATTAATAACCGAATGATTATTTGAATAATCATTCGAATACATTCAGGTTAGCGATCGCAGCCGGTTAGGAAGGAGGTTCAGCGTCATCGGTATCTTATTCGTAACTCGCAGCTGCTATAATTGTCTTATTAAGCATGGCTTAATAATTAAGTAAATAACAATAGAATACGAGTAAATATTTGATTAGGCAATATTATTGAACAAAATATAATAAACAGCATTTTACGTTTTTCAATCAAAAATACTTAAATTCCAAAATATGATTCTTGGATGTCTTGATTACATGTAATGAACATAATTATTAAAAATCTACTTTACAAAAAAGTATTTCTCTCTGGCGATGTATTTATAGTACTATAATAATATTAATAACTAATAGTACATATTATATTCTTATAGTTATTTTACGACTTATGTATGCTCCTACATTCTAAATTCCAATATATAACCTTAAAACTAAACAAACATTAGGTGATAATTGGTGTTATGTATTGGAAAGCAGGCTGTATTCATTACGAAGAAGTGTATGAAAGAAATAAGAAATATGTGGGGTGGGGGTGGGGCTGCTTGTTAATCACAATAAAAATCGGCCGGCCGGATCAAAAGCGACCGCCCTTTATCTTGATTCTTTGAAGATGTCAACAAATTGCTGTATTTGCACTTTTTTATGTTAGGTAGGCAATAAAAGTAAATTATGTAATCTTAACTTAATATTCGCTAATTTTCAACCCCCAAGTTCGGCTTCCACATTCCACAATTCCACATCCTACCGGTACATTTGAAATTTTAAAACTCATCTTTTATTCGAGCTAAAACATCGAAACTTGCTTCATAACTCATACTCATAACTAAATTAAAACCGCTCCTTGCTCGTTGATCATTCGACGGATCGTGTTCGCATTTGAATTCGTACGACGTATCAGGTTCAGGTTATTTTTCATTCGAATACTTGTGGAATGAAAACCGAATAATACAGGTTATTTTAATAACCGGATAACAGGTTATTTTTTCATTCGAATAAGCCCATCACTATCTACAGTGTTGTCGGTTGTGGTTAGATCTTTAGAACTTTGGATTTCGGTATTCTTGTTCTTATTTTCGAAGCTGGGGCCATCTGGCGGCCGGGTGGAATCACAGTTTTCTCCATTTCTGCACTTAGCAGCGCCACTGTCGGAAGCTTGTTGAACATTGATATCGGAATCCGGCGTGGAATTTGTGGAATTTCCAGTGTTGCCAATTAGCGTGTAATTACACGCTTTGTGTGCGTTTTGATTGCCTTGCGTGCATTTTTCGAACACTCTCAAAAAGGGTGTATTTTGTGTGTAATTTCACAAAAAGCGTATATTTTGCGTGTAA